>JASANE010006082.1:0-13089 GCA_030248225.1 Trileptium ribeirensis | reverse complement strand
TGTTCTTCGTTCAGTTACGTATACTCACTAGCAAAATTTTTAATTTTGAAATAATTAAATAAAAATAAACTGTATTTGGCAGACCGCGCAACAGACTAAACCGCTGAACAGAACACAATTTAGAATATTGGACAAGATAAAAGAATAACCTAACTTAACAGTATTGTTAACTTTATAAATTTATGTTAACTGATAGAAGAAACATATTTTCTATTACCGTTAAACAAGGATAAAACGCCGCCGAAATATTGTAACCGCGAAATATAGTTTCTGATAGGTTTTTATGTAACAGCGGCTTACACGAACACTTCTGAGACATTGCTTTTGAATACTCCGGATAGATTGGTTTCAAAATATTGAACAGTAAACTAAGTTACATTTATACTTGGTGTTATATATCGAAAACTATACCTTTAACTAAACTTATACAAATTAAATAATATCTCGCAAGCGAGGGTGAAACGGAGCGAGCGTCGTATCATCAAGCGGTCATTTTGTGTAATCACATTCTGCTTGATGCATATGCTACACCAAAACCTTTGTGTTCCTGAACGTATTGAAAACTTAAACTCTTGCTGACCCTAAACCCATCGAAAACAACTGAAAATGTACTAAGTATGCGTGCTAGTCTAGATAATCAAACCATCATATCCAGCGTACTCAGTATTCGCATAGAACATTCTTCTTACCATGTACACACTACATAAGCGAGATACTGAAGACAAACGATATTTTGGCAATCGGGTTCATTGACCTCAAACCCATTAAAAAATCTGAAAAGACATGAACTATTCGTGATCTGCTCTAGATAACCAAACCATCGTATAAACGTATAGCGTATATAGATCATTCATAGTGCCCTGCACGCAATGAATACCCAAAAACGAAAACACCGTAAAACGCTTAAAACACCATGGAAAGATGAAATATGCTCAAGTTGCATCAGAAGCAGCAAAACTGTCGTATTCAGTGTGCTTGATAGCCTAATTGACACTCGTGGCAAGATAAAAACTAGCAATAACATGCCGAAATTTGAAAAATCAATATTTCTGGCAAGGGTTCACGAACCATATTTAGGTTCACAGCGTACCGAGGAGTAGTCTAAGAAAAACTTATGTTTAGCAAAGCTTTAAATCTCGATGAGCTGGTACTGGATGATCGTCTCGATTTTTGTTTTCGAAGCCTGTGTCGCGAGATATGGGCGGAGAAATTCTAGTACCGATTGGCCAAATATGGCAAATAATCCTTAAAAGCCTGCATTTTTGCCTTCTTAACCCCGAAGATACATGATCCTAAAGGACACATCCTCATCACTTTTGCTGTGGAATAATAAATTGTTGAAATCAACCCACCTGAAGATAATTTATGCGTGAGAAAACGTGCAAAAACAAAATTGCACAATCTTTTCACCAACAGCTCCCAGCGAAAACTCCGCTTGCTTCACTCGCTCTTTTTCAATAGGCAAATTCCAAAAAAATTAAACATAAGTTTTGGGTTGAGTTCCTACTTTTGTAAAACATGAACTCTGTTATTAAATATCGAGCTAACCCTAAACTCTTGCTTTTCAAAAAAGAAACGTTTTGTTGAAAAAACATTAAAACAAGTTTGTAAGACAAAATGACCTCACAATACAGTAAATGCCGCTTATATTTCAAACTACAGTGTTTAATGAGACTTGTAACCCTGATTTTCTTGGACGCATCTAAGAAGTCTTTATTATTCTACGCGAGATAGATTTAAAAATTCAATACCAAAATTAGCTTCCATATGTTATTTATATGAAAAAATTATATGCCACTGTGTCAGAGTGAGGGGAATTATAATAATTAAATCCACCAACCAACAACTATTTGGTAAACATATACTGGTAAATTGGATTGATCGCTACTTTCGTAGAAAATCTCTCGCTATTTTAAAAAAATCGTGTCAGCGTTGCTGTGTGATGTTTCTGAAAAAAGCTATGTTTTCTCAACTATCATAAAATATTGAAAAATTCTACACTTTTAGTCATCCAGAGCTCTTAGTTATTTTCTGCACAGCAAGGACTTTTCCCAGACTACCATTGGGCCTGTAGTGCACTAAATTCGGAGAAAAATACGAGCGCAATATTTGTGATAAACCCACGGATTTATAGAAAAGAAAGATAATCCATTACATCAATTTGCCGCAACGATAGGGCCCACTAGCTGTGACTTTTGCTATTTTGGCTATGTCCAAGCTGAATTTTACGACGTCGACGGTCCAAACGATTTTATGTTTCTTTCTGAATTATATTTTGTGGCAGTTGATATATTGTCAATTTTATTACTCAGCTAAGCGCCAAGATCTCTAATTTTCGTTTTGCTTATTGTTTTATCTATTTGTTTCTTTTTCATGTATCAGTAAAGTTTAAATTTCAGTAATTTGAGAATTCGCAAACCGAGGAGCTTAGTATATATTGCTATCTTATTTACGTAGTAGCTATGAAACCAAATAGTAAACGCGGATTTACTAAAAAACTGCTTAGTCATTGTTGCTCGTTTCTATGGTCAGTTGTTTCCTAACCAGCACGGGCTTTTAAATAACAATTTTTGATTATGTAGCTCTTATAAAAACAATAGCGAACACGCGTTACTAAAAATTATTGACAGGAAATAGCGTTGTTGCGATACATAAATGTAGCGTTCGAGAAAGATGTTTTAAATAAGCAACTGTTGAACGAAATGGATCACCGCAGCTTGTAATGTTCGCGGTTTGCCACTTGCCCACGAATCAAACAGCACACCCGTCACTGCAACAACTACATACTTTACGTTAATTAATTTATTCCCTTTGCGATTTAGCGGATTTTTATTAATGTAACCTAATGTAAAATTATAATGCGTAGAACGACTTAGCGGCACTCCGTTAAATTCGGCAGCTACTGTAAGATCTGTGCACTGAGACGTTAAAAAACTGCTAGAATTAATTGTATACTGGATTCTATTCCACTACTCGTTTTAATAAAATCTAATTTTCCAAGAATAAGTCTTAGTAAAACCAAATTAAGTTAATTTAAGTCTAAACGTCTAAAATTTATTTTAGTAAAATGTATTAGGCCTTTTAAAAAGTAGAATGACTTTAAGTAAACTTTACCTGATTGGAATGAAATCTGACAAAAATTAATTCTTAAAAACACAGCAATTTTCTTTTAGTTTTATTTAAGGTGACACCGTATCTAGTTGAACTTATTCTGTATAGAACTTACGCAATAATATAATTGTTTCTAGCATATATTTTTCCCCATCTCGATGCACGCTTCTTACAGTAGTTGTGATAAACTAAGTTTCGGGTTGAAGTTCGCTCGCTGGTGTTGCAGGCCATTGGACGGTAATGTCCCAAGCTTAAAGTTGCACCTATGACAGTTGGTATTTAACCATTAGGGCCATTTGGCCAGGCTGCAATATTAGGATATACCTTTTTAATGACATATCGTATGACGCGGCTTCGAAGAAATCTCGAAAACAATGTCACAGCGTGACATTACAAGAAACATGTTACGACTTAAGCTGTATTTAGCAGCCGATTGACAATTTAATAATCTAAAATTAATAGAATCTGTGAAATTAAATTTAATGAACGATTTTAACTCTTTCAGACATTCGCTATAATTTGGTGAAGCAGTCAGTCCAGCGGTCGGTTTTGCAAGAAACCATTTTAGGTGATTGTAGTATGAGTATGAAAAGAACATAAGCCTACGTATGCACCGTCTGCTAAGAATGAAAACAACATTATAGCTTGATGGCCGTGATGAATGCAAAGCATATCATAATAGTTTGATTTTGCGTTTTGTACAAGTGTATTTTCACTGTTAAATAAAAATTCTACGAGAGTAGTTTTCCAATGTTCAAAAGTCCTCATTAGAAGTCTCGCTATAATTAGGCAAGAAAACTCAGTTGTCAAATATGCACCAAAACTTTTTAATACATTTACGCAGCCATAGACAACACATGTAACTCAATTTGCATTAATTAATCACCCTTCAGCCAAAATAAGTTAATAATTAATATTTAAATTAATATTAATGACAGCCAAAATGTAAATATCAAAAGGGTCCTAGTTTTGCTGCAAGAAAAACTCTGGAACGGCAAAATTACGCACTTCCTTCTGTAGGCAGCTTTCCGTCCAAGTCAGATCGCAAATCACGATTTTCAATTATATACAACACACGACGCATGAGAAGGCAGACACTTTTTGCGGACACTGTAATACATAACATAGTAATTTATTGATTGCGTTTACGTACAACTGAACTATACATCGCGTTTCTTGATGGATCTCTTTATACGCTCCAGGCCAGCGTACATAGCAATACCAATCAGCATGTTATTTGAAGGCTGCAAACAAACGTGCGAAATAGGAGAATACTGATAACTTTATTGCTTTACGAACATCCTACATCCATGTTTGAGTTCGCTAAAATGCGATTAGCGATGCTGTAATTGTAAACGCAAAATTTTCTAGGTTCACTTGGTAATTTTTAAAAAACAACCACTGTGTATGCAGTTAAAGTTTGCACACGCAATACTTCCTGTTCCTACATACTTTCTGTTTTTGAATTCTACGTGTGCAGAGAAGCGTCTGGACTGTAATGTCATTTTTTACTTTTCTGTATAGATATATTAAAACACCAGTCAGCACCAATATGGGGTACCTTTGCCATCGATTCGTGTCGGCACGTAAGTCAAGGAACATGTTTGAACTAAGTTTCCATATGTTTAATAATTGGTAAAAAGGTAACAAGCAAGTAAAAAGTTTAGAAAAATTGGTAAAAGTTTCGGACAAGTTTGGCGAAATGTAGGGAATTATGAGCATGTAGGAATTTCACAAATCTACACCCCCTCCCTGAGTTACCATAAGCCCCCTCCCACTCAATTTAATCCCAGACCCTTTCGCTGGAGCCATACACCTTAGTGATCCCTTGGACGTACAATGGTATTTGTAGTAAAACATTAATAAACAAAAACAAAAATAGATTAGTGACCTTTACATTGCAAATGTACATCTTAAGTAATATAATTACGATCATGATTTTTAAAGCAGCGCACGTCAATATTCTAACTACTTTTGAATCGATTATTATTACGGTCGTCGTATGTAGTTGCTTGGGAGTGGGTCTTTAAATATAACCTGGCGATAAACCGCGCTCGGTGTCGACCTGGTATGGCCAAAGTAATGCGAGATTCACGTTATAATGTCCCCACCAGTTGGCACTTTTGTCCCCCTGTAGTGTAGACTATACCGTAAAGACGGTGACAGTGACACCCACACCATATAACAAAATATTAGGGTGTCGGGCACACCCCTAGATACCTTATTTTGGCAATGTAGTATTTCGGTGTTTTATGCTTGCCAATGCGGTGTTTCTAGGGTATCCTGTAGGCCCTATGTAAAATGACCCCACGGGGTGGCGGAAACCCTCAGCAAAACGAAAAAGCAACGACGGTTCATTGACACCGTCTGAAAAAGCCAAGCTATTAGCTAGCTTTATTTGAAATTTATTTGAAACTTTATTTAAAATGTCTAAGACACCCTGTAGTCTAGGGTGTGCCTGCCACTGTGTGGGGTACATGAGTTCCAAGTGGTGGGGACATTATAACGTGAATCCCGCATAATAGTGTCTGATAGAAATATAGGGCGGTAGATATAACTTCGTTTCATCATTAATATGCAACAGTTACGAACGAGTGTTCAATGAATTTTAGACGGTTCTAAAGCTATTAATAAATTAAGGCGATAAGAGCCACGTGGATCTACAAGAAAGAAATACTATGGAATATTTATGCCTCAATGGGAAATCTTGGTGGCATGAGAACCAACGAAGCGAAAATAAGCGGGCGTCTGTATACGGAGCACCGTATGAGTTTCAAATGCCATGAAATAAAAGTAGATATTTTGATTAAAGTTTTATAATTATGATACCTAGAATTAGTTAGGCGGAATTATAAATGAAGGTATGTCGATACATTACACAATATCGAGCAATATGTGAGTAATGTACCCTGTCCGAAAGTAAGTGTAGCTCTATTTTACAGCTTTTGCTTTATCCCAAAAATTTACACCCTATTGCGAGAACATTGTCACAGCAGAATAAAATGCTGTGGGTGTGAGTCAATACTGCAGCAGGAAGTTTTACATTCTATTGCTTCAACTTCGACGGAATCTGAAATAATAGGCAAGGCTGACGCACTATTTTGTGACAGGCCATTATTTTGACGCACAGGCCTGAGTCACTGGGTCAAAGGAGTAGTCTAACAATCCATTAGCATGCGTCCAGCAGACCGTGGTTTTTGGTATTACATCGTTATGGGATAACGCCAGCGAATAACTAGCATAACTTGCAGATCATTAAAGCATATGTAAAGTTTACCATAATGTGCGGACATTGAAAACTGGTAAGCTTTGTGCTTTTATTTTTAACGGGATCAATTAATACGATAGTGCAGCGTTTCACACTAAATTTTTGACCAATACATCCGCTCGATGCCAGTTTGGATTGGTTATCGAACACGATCGGTAACATTTGAAAAGCATTCCAATACAACATGGCTCTTAGACGGTGTAATGATACTCAAACTTATAGATAATGTCAAATCAGACTACAACTGGATTGGATGCTACGCTGCGACCATTGGGTTTAGAGTAACTGGTGATTATTGAAAAGACAGACCAAGGCTTGAGCAATATAAACAGATACATCCTAACGAATAGCTATAAACTGGTTTAATGCATAATGACTCATTATTCTACATTAAATCACATCATACTGCTCATTGCAAAGATACTGACTATAAAAGCAACATTTAATCTAAGTGTAGCACAGGAAATGTTTGACAGATTATTTTGAGACCGAAGCTAAAATTAGAGTTTGACGTAACAGTATATTGCCTGTCGTTCGCAGCATCAACTGGCGCAAAAGTATCTTGGGGCAAAAATGAAAATATTTCAAAGCCACAAGTGATAACAGTAAAAAACTCATGAACTTTGGTCCAAAATAATCGTTCCTCATATTTATTTCGTAGTTTGGGCGATATTTGAAAAATATTATAATATAATATTTTATGCATAAGGTGTCAAAATTTACACCAAATACAGGCTATCAGTCGCATGTTTTAGCAACATCAGCATGCTTGCAACAAAATTGGTGGTTTTTGTCATATCAGTTAACAAAAGGCTATTGGCGAGATATTGTACCTGCGGGTAATATGTTACATTTTGTCTTTACTGTGAAATATTTTACCACATCACTTTAATGGTTACAATGCTGTAGATAGATTAAAGCAACAAGATTCGATTTGAGTTTGGTCCAAAAAGATCGCGTGTTTTAATTTCTGCTCTTGCAAAAGTTGACATACACATAAATGCTTTTACAGTTATGTGCCGATGTTGAACACAATGATAAAAAATTACCGATATCCACTCATCCCTTCTAAAGCTATAGCTGCTGTGATACAGTAAACATAGTACAGTAACTAAGGAACAGAATAATTTATCTTTTACAGCAAAATAATTTAATTCATACATGCTCAAGGTCCGAACAGCAGATGCTCTGGAGGGAGGCCTTAGGCCGTTACAGGGGGATTAGTCGGGCGGGGGTGGGAAGAGGTCGTCAGGGGGAACAAATATTCGAAAATATCTTGGACTCAAGAATTTTTCTTAATTGACAAATTTCTCCTGAATTTTGCTAGTTTGCCGCTAATTTTTTTTCCAATTTCCCCTAATTTTTGCCAATTTTCCCCCAACTTTCTGCCCATTTTATAAAAAAGATAGCTTATTTGCCAAAAAATTTCACCGCGCTTTTGGGCTTTGTGCCTGTGGGGTGCTGGGAAGGAGTTGGGAAAGCGGTCGCCGACTCTCAAGGGGATCAGGCTACCTCTCAGAGGAGGATCGGCGAAACCCCGAGAGGGACCGAGGTCCGGGCCTCAGTTAGGGGATAATCCTTTCTCCCCCTAAGAGCATGTATGATATAATTACTATGAAAATCAAATTTTAACGACTTATCATGGCGGGGAAGTTTTTTTTAAAACTGGTATTATGCGCTATAGAGCTCAGGGGGTCTATACAAATCATTATAGGGCCCAGTATATGCATAAAAACTAGTAGATGTCACAGTGCGTAAAATTGCAAGAGCCTGATGACACCGTACAAATAAATAATGGCTGTAAATCACCGAACAAACCCATCGCAATTAATTGTTACTTCGCACGTTTTCGGGTGTAAACATTTTTTGGACGCTATCACGTCTTCAAATTGGCGTATATACGACGGGCTTTGCCATATTTATTGCAATAGACCAAAAAACTTTTTCAAAAAGCTTTCACACCGCTAAAAATGTTAAATTATATTTTTATTAATAAATAAATTTTTTACAGTTATATACATTTCCCTATTTCATGGTTTCTGCTTTAAATCAAAGTTTTATTACATAAACGAGTACTGCACATGAACAGATAATGGTAGCTTTTTCACCATTGATTACGCGTCATATCGGTACATAATGGTAAAAGAATTTATTTATACGTTCGCTTTACCATGAACAATTATTAGAAACGCCAATTTTAGGTCAAAATTAAGTAACATTTCGACGTTTTCATTTATGATATATCCGTTAAATTTCGTAATAAAAATTTTCACAGTAAATGTGATATGCGTTATTGCAGCGGTAGTTATAATATGTAGCCCATAATTCCTTTGGAAAATAAATAATAAAGCAAAATAATTAGGTTTGATTCAAAATCGGATAGGTACTGTAATTGTTGTTGTTACTAAAATCAGGGACTTAATGGTGGTATATAGTTTAAACTTTGATAGTCTACGTACCCTTAAGCTGTAATGTATTAAACTAATATTTTCCCAATATTGTCAAAACCAGAAAATCGACAGGCAAACGCATTATTTTGGACCAAATTTTTTAGCATTATTTTGGAGAATTATTTTATTTATATCAGTTATGGCTTTAGAATATATGGTTATACTTAGGTCAAGGTTTAACTATGCGTTGGTGGCCAGTCCCTGTTGCGACAGGGGAATTAGATCCTAATGAATTGATTCCGATTTCTGATTTAGTTTTGAAATGAGGTGTAAAACTTATTTTCCGGACCAGAATTATACTATGTTGTTTTATCGTCAGTATTTTTGCAGTGAACGGTACAATTTGATTTAAAAGAAGCAACAAAGTGACTACGCACTCAACAGGTTTATTAGCTAATTGTTGCGATGTAGATGATCTAAGTGCTTTAATCTAAGTAGTCAGTAACGGCTTGCCAATCATTAACAGTGACGCTAAGCCTAACGATCCCAGTTGAGGCGTCTAGTTGAAAACTGAGTTTCGCCTAGAATTTTGGAAAGGTCTGGTCACAACAGTTACCACGTGACTAAAATAAAGCCAGGTAAACTCCATGATTCATAAAATATTTTTTTATAAATGAATAGCACATTCGATTTGGGCGCCTTGGCCAGAAAAACCAGTCAAATACTAGACATATAAACACCATATGTGTAACACAATATTTCCAAAAAATCGCATAATTGAGCAAAATTGTTGTAGACTACACGAACAGAACGTCAATTGTCTTTATAACAGACATTTTCTGTCACTCATATACAGCGAAATGTAATTGTAGTATCTTTTGCTGTTGATCATTAAGAAATCGTAGAAATATTTATGTGTTCGCTCATAATTGTATCAACAGAAATATATTTGTATTGTACTATGCGATTATTTTGATACAAAACAATTTATATATTTTATTTATACATATATAGTAATATACATTATCTAAACATAATTCCATTATGTGTAGCCAGTTTTATTTTGTAAACAAATAGATGTTAAACTTCATATTCTTTTAGCAAAAACTTTTTATGCATACAGATTTGAAACATTCATTCCAGGGATGCAGCAAGAGACAGCAGATGGGCCGGAAATCTCACATGTTACGAACGCCGCGCCGCTTTTCGTAACGCCTCGCCATTTTAAGTAGAATGCTGCGCCACTAACACAAATACATACATTAGCAAACATGTGTAGACACGGTCGTATAGTTTTATTCACAGTCTATCTAGATGAGCTACTGCTGTTTTGTAAAACAAAAACCTTTGTCTCAGGTTATTTCTTGGTTTGTTGACAACCAACAATATAGAAGTGTTGCAAAATATAAGTTGACGACCTTTTGATTAGGAAATACATAAAAAATTGCCTCAGGGAATTATTTGCTTTTGAATGCGTTTAACCTTTGTGTTTTTAGATGTAAAAATTTCTATTATGCCTGACTAGAACGGAGTCTGCCTGGGCCCAGGTTAGTATTATCAAATGATCCTGGACTCTGCTGAAGTGTGTAGTAGCACTCATGAATATTGCATGGTGCGTGGCTGTTGTTTTCGGCGTTACCGCCAGGTTTATTGTTCACATTATGGGTAACAAACATCACCGACCCTACCATATTCTTGGATCATGGGCCACCAAATTTACGCCTTACCCTTGATCTTGGCCCACATAATTCAGAACATCCAGATTCTGATCCACCAAATCCAGACCCGTATGTTCGCTGAAAATGATGGCCCAGAAACTGGGGGTTTGAAATTTGGTTTTCAAATTAGGTGGTCATAGGACGGGGGTTGAATTTAGTGGTTTTTAATGTATAAATCTAAATTCGGTGATCAAGAATATGGGCTGAGTTTGAATTTGGTGGACCAAGAACATGCGTTGGGTGCAAATTTGCTGGTCGACAAACATTATGTGGTCGAACCTGTTGGTCCGGAAACCTTAGGGTGCTCCAAGCTGGTCGTGCAAGAACATGGTGGGACTGGGTCGTGTTTATTATTCGCAATGTGGATTATAAACCTGAGGGGTATGGTCGTAAACGACCGCGACCTGCCTCGGACAATATATGTGAAACTTGAAACGATTATCGACACCATCGACTACCATCGATTCTCGGTATTAAACATGTAACAGTTCTCTCCTAAATAATGTGGCGTGTCTTGCACTTTAGGTCCTGAATTAGTTTGTATTTCGAGTACCGATGGACAATACGTCGCTGCGCGGTATCGGACACCGAATGCTAGGGTGAGAGTCATATTCGCTAGTCATTGAGCTATTTCAGCATTATAGCTCAGCTCCTTAGGGCTCGTTGTGAGGCGAGCTAGCAACTATACGAGTGCAATCGTACGGTACTTACTTAATTTAACTAGTAAATCGCTTTCAAACATAATTGGGTGTTGTCGAACATCTGCAGGAATTAAAAGGTTTAGAACGAAGATTGCTAGCGTATACTTACCGAAAAACATGGTGGACCAGCAAGAAAGCATGAAGGCCGGGTGCCCCTCCCTCTTAATTTTGAAGTAGCACTCTCACACTTTTGACTAACATGCGGCGTCCCTGCTGAAATAAAATGATAATTATTCAATAAATTTACAAGGCTAATGGAATATATTAAAATGTTTCGTGTCAAAACATTTGATTCTATGAAACATTGACAGCTATAGTCCTGTTTGAAAAGGTCTTTATACAACGAAAGTGCTGCGCGAGTTTCTGCGATTTTGTGTAAATTTAATTGATCTTAAAGTATAAACTGACGACTAAGTAAATTAAAAAGATATACAATAAAATGTGCAAAATCGAGAATTAAAATTTCAGTAATTTAGCCATAATTAACAAATTCGTTACTTAGCTAATGTGAAGGCTTCATACAAACATATGTTGCATATGTATAATGAGTGAGTTTCTAATTTTAGTTTTATAGCTGTGGAACCGAAAGAGATATGATGATGAAGAACGCGATTAAGACTGCGCTTCTTCGTCTTGAATATGGCTGCTATCTCTTGTAACTTGCTAGTAAAAGAATGGATTAAGATCAAAGATTTACAGTGTATGTCAGTTTATATGGCTTTTCTGTAGCAGTCTTGTTGCACCGTGAAGCAGTTTCCGGAGAAATGTATACCACAAATCCTTGGCCAAACATATCTATATATCGATATCTACATAAGCATATTAACAGCCCATCCGATTTGGGTAATTGTTTCACCCTGCATAACTAATTAGGTTAGGTTCGTAATAATACAACTTACTTAATAATGATTTCCGCTTAACAGGAAGCAACAACATTAATATTCCTCTTTCAAACAAATATCATAGCATACTCTACTCCTAAAATCGCCAGACCGCGTGGACTACTTTGGTAACTTTTTGTAGTGTATGTAAGCTCATACGACACAACTGCAAGCTAAATAGTATTGACACAACAACTCACACAGCAATTAAAGAATTAAAGTTTCAATTTTGGGACATCAGCCGCGGATAGTTATCTGTTATCATTTAACTTTGGTTCAGTTTTGTGGGATCGTAAGACTAGTCTTAAAGCTTTCCTGAGCTGAATATAGTGGGCCACGTCAACTTATTTAAATTCATAATAATTAAGACATTACAAAAGTTGTACGAATATGTTTATCATTAGGAGCATTAAAAGAGAGGCACCAATGTCAGGATCCGACTTTTCAATCCTTCACTACGAAAAATCAAATATCGGGGAATTTCCAGTAATATGGATAAACTGGTAGCCTGTGCTGTCATGACATAATCTTAAAACCGAAACAACCTTTGAACGTCACAACCCTCAACTTGGAAATGACTAGCCAAATGTAGTAGAATACACAATTACGGGACTATATCTTTACGGAAAAAATAATATTGCGGTTTTTATTTCCTTCCTACAAAGTGCATACATGTGGACGCCCCGAGCTCTCAAAGGTTGAGGCTAGCCGGGGTCGGCGGAGGGTTTCAGGCCTTCGGGGGTCTAGTCTTCTAGGGTGGTGCTGTAAAGTTTTCTACCCCAACCCCCCTTCCACGCACCTGGCGAGCCATTTTTGCCAATTTCACCCCTATTTGTGGCAAGTTCACCCAAGTTTGGCTATTATAGCATATGATATTTCATAGTAATCCATTGTCTTTGATAAAATAAATGTATTCCAATTAAACCATTTAAATGTGGATTTTCGGCAATGAAATCCCCGAATGTACCTTGCGACCGAAGTTTGCTAAAGCAAGCACCTCTGTTGTTTAACAACTAGTGT
>JASANE010006081.1:0-97275 GCA_030248225.1 Trileptium ribeirensis | reverse complement strand
ACCGGTATAACAACTGGATAATTAATGTCTATTTAAAGTCTCACGTGGGATTCACGTTACAATGTCCCCACTGGTTGGAGCTTTTGTCCTCCTGTAAGTGTAGGCTATACCGTAAAGACAGTGACAGCGACACCCATACCATATACAAAATATGAGGGTGTCAGGAACACAATTAGCTACTGCATTTTGGCAGTAGAGTGCCTGTACCCCATTGTTTTGCAGTGACAGTGTGACAGACACCGTATAGATTAGTATGGTGACTTCCATATTGTAAACTGCTGAATAAAAATTACTATCGTTGAAAAAATTTTATTCTGACTCTAAAATGTAGAATGCAAGATAAATTCGGAAGTGGCACTTGAATCTATCCAGTGCAGTCCTAAGAATAGATGCCGTAGGCTATATAGGAATTGACCCAACTGTATGGCCGATATTATCAAAAATGTAAAAATTGATATGCTGTGCTTGACACCCTCTAAAATAGGCGCTAACAGCTAGGTAGCTACCCTATAAACTTTTATTCAAAAAGTAGAGGGTGTCTAAGACACCCTGTTATGAAGGGTGTGCCTGCCACAGGGTGGGGTACATAAGTTTCAACTGGTGGGGATATTATAACGTGAATCCCGCATTATATTGGTTGGTACAATTATTAACTTCTAAAAAGCGAATTCGCTGTAAAACTTGTAATACGAATTGCTCGTTAGGACAGCGTGTTTGTGTTTTTGGTACCATCCTTATCAATATCATAGAGAGGAAATTTCGGGGAACATGCTGGAAATGTTAGTGTATTAAAGTGTGCTAATGAGCGCATAGGTTTACATGTAATGCTTTTTTGCAGAATCTGAAATAATAGTATTAATTGTCAAGAAAGTAATCTCTGATTAAAAACGAAAAGTCTTAGCTATAGTGCCAAATATTTAAACAAAGCCATGAAACATTATGCAATGACTAACCACGCACTGTCATATAATGCTTTTTATTCATCCGCATATATTTTATGTTGTGGCGATGCTAGAAACCCAAGGATCCCTATGAAACGGGAAAATGAAGTATATATTTAATGAGATATATTTTTATTTTTATTATCGCATTCATCCGTCGTGAACTTGGTTCACTCTTCAGGATAGGCACATTATTTGCCGTACAGATCTTGGAGAGATATCGCTGCAGGTGCTACCGCTCGCTAAAATAAAAACATTAAATGTACAAACATGATCTGAATAATGTCTAAATACGACTTTACATTTTGGCCACAAGAAACTTATTTTATTGATAGACAAAATCGATAAATGATAACCACGGAGGCAGTACGCCAATCAAAACTTCGGGCCGCTAGTGTAAAATTGGCGAGGCGGTTTTAAGTGAGGAGGTCCGTCCCCACCTCCGGCGTGCTGCACCCCATATGATTGATTACTCGCGAAGCAGAATTTTTTGGTTTTGCAACAACTGGTAATGCATCGTGAAGATTATTGACTAACTGATAGTTTATGACATCATGAAGCACTTAGCCTAACTCTACATATTGTTTTTTCGATGAGGAAACTGTGTGGATATAGAACATTTATTGTACTCAAAAACGTGGAAAAAACTTAAAAATATTTTACGGTGTTTGTCGCATTAGTTGCACAATATAAAATATTGACCTTAGCAGTCACTTTACATTAAAGATTATCACAATCATATAAAACATTTAGTTATATTGCTAAATCAACGGTCTGTTCAGGTTATATTACAGTGAATTTAGGGAATTCAGGCAATTACAAGTTTATTTCAGTACAGCGGACCTTGATTACATAAGAATTTATATATGTATTAGTCATCAACAGTTTTTATGACAACTTAGAAAGACTCCGTAGCAGTTTTAGCAGCTTATTAAGGTGCAATTGAATATCATTTTTTATTTTGTTACGCAAATTTATTACACATTTAACTTTTCGAGCTATAAAATGCCTATAAACATTGTTTTATTTTAGCTATTCCCAATCAAAAATATATAGCACAATGATAATCCACTTGACTAAAGCGAAAAATACAACAGAAATTCAAATAAATAATAGTTGTTAAAATAATTTAATTGCGAAAAAAACAATAAAAAATGAAGTAAGTTTTTGTTTAGAAACAGCATTCCGATATAAAAAACGCTAAAAATCCATTTATTTAATAAAATGTGTTCCACGATCAATTAACCTTTCTCGCTGACGGTGGGTCTAGATCAGCTTCGTCCATCAACTTTGCTGCCATGGAGTCCGTAAACGATGCTTTACGCTGACCATTCGATCCGTGTATAATTACGCCTCGTTCTAAGATTTTGGTCACTTGATACTTTTCCTTAAAAAAGGGCTAATTAAAATACATATGATATGAATATATAAAACGCAGACGCAACAGAAGTTCAATTAGTAAACCCGATAAAATGAAAACTTGTATACTTATTCGAATGTATATGTTGTAAATCAGATTATGAAAATATATTGAGATTTCATGAACAACTCGTTAAATTGCGTTAATTTATGCCACATTTTCCTCGCCGCAGTGATCCCCACTTTGGCAATAAATTTGGCATTCATGTTTGCTCCATCTACTTAATGTTAACAGTAGAAGTGGGTGATTGAGGACTAACGAAATGAGAGCTCTTTCTACACTGAATAAGAACACAGCCAACGATAGACTACCACAAAAAACATTACCTTCCTCCTTGAGTTACTAAAATATGAAAATTGTCTAGATATAACAAACCCTAAACTTCGAAAAAAAATTCGGATTTTTCGGAAATTATTAGTTTTGCGCACAACTCGGCCATGTTTCAAATCACGTATGCACTAAAATTACAGCTGCTTTTATCGCGGAAAGCCACGAAGAAAAGATATGAATTCACCCTCTTTTTTGTATATGTGTTTTTTGAATTTTAAGAAATATAAAAATTGGCTATATTGAGTAGGGGAATTTTATATTCGAAAACTTGTTGAAGAATTCCAGAGTGCTAACACTATAACAGTTACAGGCTTTTAAACATCATATATGAGGCATTTCAGACATACATGGTACCGCTAAACTATAAGGCGAAAGCTTAATCTGTGAAAGATTCACAGATTCTCTTGTTCAAAGTGAGTTTTAAAGGAGTTACCTCGCTCTTTGAACGTAAGATTTTCAATAAAAATTATGTCCAGTAAAAGGCTGTAACCCTTAACCCAAATTCTACATTTATTTTTGGTCTAAAATTTCTGGAACTTGTTGATACTCGGTGTTACGGGCCTGCACTTGATTGAAATTACGCAGTGTTTTTGACTAGCATCGATAGGAACAGCGCAAACAATAAACTGCATGTACAAGTTGACATAACTACGCGTTAAATATCAAACAAGTGTGGGAAATTCCATAAGCCGTTGTCCATAACACAGATATACAAAATTAAGTACTCCAGAAGGCGCTCCTTTTTGAAACTGTGATCTCTTCGCTCGCTTGGTTTAAACAGAAGGCAGAAGACACTTTTGTTGAAGTATAAACAAGAGTGCATTAAGGAAGAGTATGACACTTCCCTGCACTCACATGTAAACCCGTGTTTGATGACTCGGGCCTTTTCGGCCTGAGCCCCTCCCCAGTTATTTTCGGGGTCCAGATGCATAGACTTCCAGCTTCTGGGGGAGAGGGTAGGTCGCACCACCCTCCCCCAATTTTTTTTGGGGGGGGGTGGTAGGTTGGACCCCCAGTTTTTTAGGGGGGTCGGTTTATAAGTAGCTACAAGTTCAACCGGCCCCCGCCCAGAAATTGAGGAGGGGGTCCGACCTACCTCCCCCAGACACTGGTGGTCTATGCATCTCAACCCCGCAACCCCACAAAAACACGGTAGGGGGAAGGGTCCGGCCAAAACGCCTACGTCATCAAACGCGAGTTTGCATATGAGTGCAGGGAAGTGTCATACTTTTCCCTAATGCACTCTAGGTATAACATATACAATAATATAAAAAATTTTATCCGAACTATAAATTATAACATTCTGCTATTGAAGTGATCCGCTATAAAGTCTAATTCAGATTAGGCGAACCTGTTATGGCAGATAATAGAATAAGGTACTGAATTATATATTGTCAGATTTAACATGAGTCCAAAACTGCATTACTGTTTTAGATAGCACGGCTGGATACTTAAACGAAATATACCAAGAACGGTAACAGTTGCCAAATCAAAATTACCCAGATACATGAATATTGCAAATTACTTTTACTTCTACGGTTACTCGGATAGTTAGTTTAAATATGTCAAAAATGTTCAACAGAATGTAAATACATAATATTAATGTCCATACATCAATTAAATTGACAAAATATATATTTTAATTCATTTTTATAAGTAAAACAATTCTAGAAGAAAAAATTTGTCTACTCAAATATATGTCATATGCTTAAACGACTCTTCGATAACTGAATTAAAGAAGAAATTAACGCAATCAGCTCATGCCTTTTAAAAATGCAACACCACTCAAATTCCTGTTTTACCTTTCTTTCAGCCAACAAAACCGACGATGTTTTCTGTGGTGTTACGGCTTGAATTATAAACATAAGTATTGCTACAACGTGCTGAAATTAATCCAAAGACTGACAAATGATATTTCTGTTATTATAAATTGGTCAAATGCATTCATACAAGCTCAATGGGGTGGGTATGGCGTTACTTCCCTGAGGTGTGAACGCCCCTTTCTCCCCGAGGGCCTGGGCTGCCATTCTCTTGACAGGTCACCCGACACCCTGGAGGCGTCACATGCAACGAACCCATATACGCTCTTTGTGGCGGCGAAAGCTACAACAGACCGCCTGGACTTCCTGTTAGGGCGAAGTCCACTACACCAAAACTCGGCTACCCTCTGGGACCTCAGACCTTGAGTATGTATGAATATATTGCAAATATACGTAACAACGAGCATTAAAATTAATATTAAAGAAAAAGCAACCCGAGAGCTGGCGGTATGGCCCTTAGTACTCTCAACTGAAGGAGTGTACTCACAAGTAAAGGAGCCTCTCAAAAAAGACAAGACTTTTTCTGGCGCATGAAATCACCTCGAATAGAACCAGTTATGAGTTCAATATTTTCAAATTTACAACCCTTATACCTCTAAACTACTCAAATTTCTGATTTTTAAATTTATATTTCGATCAAACTAGGGTTTGAATTAGTTTACACAAAATTTCTTTCACAATATAAAATACTACTGAAGAGGAACATTGTTACGGTGTACAGGGGACACTAAGAGTTACACCACACCGTAGTTTAAGGAGTCCAGTCACATCGTCGTTTAGAGGGCCATCCACAACAATTAGGGGTACTCACATCATATTTTAGAGGGGCTACTCACATGCCATCGCACTCCTTGCTTAACCCTTTTATTTAAATAAAATACAGTAGCTTTACAGCAGCATTCCGACAGTTGTCATGTATTGAGATCTGTGCAAGTTTACTGGTCCTATACTCAATAATATAACAACAAACACATAAATTCACTACTGATTTTAATTAATGATCTATATATTTATTGTTTTTAGTCAGTTCAGAATACCAAGAAGTGATCACGTCTCTTGACAATAGTATAACACTGCGCGCCATCACCATATATATGCGTCGAGCATGACGCGATTTATTTCTGATTTACTCCTACCGTATGGTTCTGAAGAGAGCATCTCCTACTTTTGTGGGTCTTAATATCAATTCGGTCCGACGACCCAGCTTGAAAGAGGAGTCAAAATTATATTCTTAATTAATTAACGACTTTAACCAAAACTGAGTAGGAGGTTAGTGCGAAATGAATCGAGTCATGCTCGACGCCGTTACATGGTGATGGCGAGAAGTGCCATACTCTTCCCAAGATGGCATCATAAAGTAGTGATAACACTTGTTTTTATTTATCGAAGGCACAGTTCATATTATTCTGTCTTTTCACAGTCTCAGTTTTAAATGCAGTCAGAGTCAGAAGACATATAAACTAATATAATGCATCATTTTCAATAAGATGCGTGCGCATGGTCCTAATTATGTCACGCGTTCAAATGGGCTAGGTACTATGTCACGCATACAGTCCAGCTCGAGTTTTAAAATTTTGAATAGCGTAGCTAGGCTATGCATTTGTCATCGAGCGTCGCGCCGGGCTGTGCGTTTGTCACGATTCGTTCAGCTGAGCTTATAACTTAAGCCAGAGACAATTTAGTCCGCGAGCATTAGTTTTTACTATACGTATCTAAATAATGCTCTAAACGTGGCATACAGCTTAAAACTTTAATTGTATATATTAAAACAAATATATAACTTAGAATTAGTGTGAAAATACTATATACAAATGCTATTACACTAAGCACATTACTAAATAAAATTTCTCAATTGACAGTTCAGCCGGACGCTCTGTTTGTCACGCAGAACCTAGCTAAGCTCCCTCTTTGTCACATTAAGACTAGCTAAGCTATAAAAAAGTACCATAGTAGTCCAGCTAAGCTATAGTTCACCCGAACTAGTTGGCTTGGACGGGTGACGTAATTTGGCTCTGGCGCACGCATCTTATCGTAAATGATGCATGGTTAGATAGCGACGTTTACCGCAATTATATTTTTGTACATTTCATACGTGCCATTCGACAACAGCACGAACGTTAGGTGATAAATTTGATTCGATAAGTTGTTATGTGTAGCTAGTTACTTAGAAAACATTCGCTGTCCATCATTTAAAACTAGAAGCTTGCCTTATCGCCAAGACGTGAATTATGATAGTTAAATGTGTAATTTATAGAGATGTGGGCAGTTATAAGGAGCATCCGCTTCTAAAATGAGCCGAATATCATTCACCTTGCTTAAACAGTTAAGGAGATATATAATTGCTTATTGCGCATTTAGAGACTCACAATGTGAAAGACAAAAGATAAATTGCTCTACGAAATGACACTAGTAATGAACACATAGCTTAAGCGGTTACGCAGACATTGCCGTTTCCGTGTATTTTGGGTCTTATGGGTTCATTAAACCCATTTGGACTAAACTCTCTAGCAGAAATAATTACAAATGAACACGACATGTTCTACAAAATCATTAAATCCTCATATAGCTCGAGCGCTAGTGGAGATATTGCCGTTTTCGTGCATTTTGGGTTCCATGGGCCTGTTCAAAAACCCGTTTTGACTCAACCCTGTAGCGTAAATAAAGACAATAACAACAGACCAATTGCAGCTACACAAAGGATGTATTCCTTTGTATTTAGCTAATTAATTCCCATATAGCTAAAATAATTCCCATATACCTAAAGCGATTACGGAGGTATTGCTGTTATTATGTATACGTATATTTTGGATCTCATTCCATCCAAAACTCAATTTTGAACCAACACTGCAGCGTATAAATAATAATAATGCAGAGTAAACTTGATTTATCCCAAACCGTTGTTCCGAAACAAAACGGGGAATTTCATCGCTTTCGATAACAAAAAGTTTGCAAAATCAGAAACAAGTGCCAAAAATTACACCTTGTATTGTAACAGAATTTGACGATTTTGAATTTGAAGTGGAAACTGTTATCTAATGCCTATCAGTTTTTTATTTGCATTTGTCCCTGTTCGCGAACAAATTTAACGTAATAATGACGTCACAAAGCAATCGATCTCTTGGTTTAGCTTGCAGTGTTCGCGAACTAAGCCAGCGAATGCAAATCCGGTAGATTTTAGTTCGCAAATTATCGGTATTCATTGAATTTTCGCGAACACAAATTTGCCGGATTACAGTCGCAGAGCTGTGTGTTCGCGAACAGTTTTGCGCCGCATTACGGTTTACTAAAAAACCTTCGGTAACAGACTTTTAAGCGCAATAACAAAATAGGATTATTGATGGACGTGGGTTAAGTTTACTGTCGCATAACAATAGTAGCAAAACACGTGCAGATATATAGATGTTGAATAGATCTACAAAGTGATACAAAATACGAACATAGGTCCAGCGGCTTCAGAGACATTGCCATTTTCATGTATTTTAAGACTGACATATTTAAAATTCCATTTTGACTAAATTCCATATCGTTAAGGAGCCGCGTGGCAAAGCATTGCATATTTTATAAAGGCTAATTTATTCTACATAGAAACATAATTTTTCTCAGATATACACTGGTTCTCGAGATACAATAAATAATGTGATATTTTAGGTCCAATCGCGATCCAACTCGAGCCCTTCGGCCAATTTTTTCAAGGGCAAGATGTTGAAATCGGGTTTTGAGTTTAAAGAAACTTAACAAATAGAGTTTTCAAGCTTTCAAATGAGCTATCCGTTAAACCAAAGTTGAGTAATGCGTATTACCCTAAAGAAATCCAATAACAAGCATTGTCAAATTTCACCACTATCACGCTAGTAAGAATTATTCGATTCCCTCGCTTTACACAATCAGAATTCAACAAGTGCCTGTTCCGCTTTGTGAAACAGCATTTATTGGCATTGCAATACACGCTTTGATACTGTAGCTAAACATCAACTATTGAGAATAATGAATGAATGCTATTAACCGTTACCATTAACAGTAAATGTGAGAGTAAAGGTTAACCTTAAGACTGACACAAATCGCCAACCGGTATATTGCCAACATGCAAGATGTTATTTTTGCGAACTGCAACTATAGGTAAATGATTAAATGAAACAATATTCAAACACTGGTAGATACACTTTCCAACGGAACAGTGTAACTTGACCTGAAAAGGAATAGATGCAATAATGCTTGGAGAAATTTACCTAAAGTCATGCTGATGTTTCTGTAAGTAACGCTCGATCACCGCGTAACGTTGTGCTTTGCAGCAATATTACAGAACTATATTGTGCTAATGATAAATCGATACATCTAATTAATTGCACATATACCGCTGACCCGTAAGATAATTTGCGATTATAAAAACACAAAGCATTGACAGGAACTCGTTGTTATCGAAAAAAGCACAGACCAAATGTCTTTACCTCAAACGCGATAACGACGAACAAACGATGTTTCACCTCGTATGAATCAAACGTTCGAGCGACGAATGAACTCGTATACCCAATGATGAATGCATTACTTACAACACTGCACAATACCAAAAACCGTATTATCGAAAACCACATTCCTGAAACAAAAATACACGAAACCGGGTTACCCTTGCAATTTTACCGTGAACCTGCGTCACGTGTCAACATGGCCGAGTTCAAGTGCAGTTTTCTAAGCTTTCACGTTTTTGTGTTGCATTTCTTAGATCTGCGTGAGGCCCTAATCTGGGCTTTATAATCTCCCTAGGAGCTTAATTAGGCCCTTTCGAAAAATCAACTTTTAAATTCCTGTAGTTTAGAAAGTAACGTTTTTCAACACAATATACTGTTTTACATTAGTTTTAGTTGGTTATGACAGTGTTATTTTTTAATTATGAGGGAGGCGGAGCTGTAATGATCACCCGTTATGATAACTGCTAGTGAAAGGGCAAATTCGCAAGTTAGAATAACATCTCTCACCACTGCCCGCTTCAGGCGGATTCATGATGTCATGGTTACCATGCCTGCTGCACGTGTGGAAAGTTCGGTGTTCGATTCCCAGTGGAACTATACCTTAGCTTAAGCGGGATATAACAAATAATTATTGTATAGTTTATATTTAGCGAAACCGACGTGAACCCCGCGCAGATCATTTTTTGCGAAGAGTAAGCACGCCAAATGTGGCTGCTCCGCTGCTGGTTGCGAGGGTTCTGTGCTGATCAGGCGATAGGATAACTGATAGCGAACACGTCATTTCGCTTGTTGCAATATTAACACCCCTAGCTACCAACCGTATGATGCACACTAAAGTTTTAGTGGTTTGCAGTGTATGTGGAAAGACAGTTGCTTGATTGCAGCTTGTCCTATACTTTGGCTTACTTGGTACATAACACAATAACAACTACATAACTTATAAACCACATTGCAAAACCGGTTTAATAAAAAATAAAATTTCTCGAAACCCCAAATTTTGCAAAGCCGACAGTATAGAAAATGAAATTGTTTAAAACATTGATATTTTATACTGCTTTTGGTGGGCGATATTTGCTTTGAATTTTGCTTTGAAAGAGAGCATTATCGAAAAAGACAATTCTAAAACATAGATTCTTGACACCGTAGGTGTGGCAATACCGGGAAATTAAACTAGAAAAAATTTCGATACTATGTCTTTTATAGTAGTGTCGACGGCTAATATCAGTGCCTATTGCCGATTGCCGGAATATCAGTGCTTATTTGGTAGTATACGTGTTTATTTGAAGTAATTATTGAAAATGATATTCTGAAAACGTAAAGCTTCCAAGTCTTACAGTTTAAAAGTGGGATTTTTCCATACTGTCGGCTTTTTAGTGGCTTCAGCAGCTAATATCAGTGTTGCATTTTCATGGAAGTAGAAGATTTGATCACTTAGGCTAATTTAGCATTTTAGCGGCGCTAAACTCTATAAATACCTCAACCTTTGAATTTAATCATGTTTCAATAACAAATTATACATTTGCTCAATCTAGGCGGATATATTGTTTACTAACCACAAAAATATGATTGTTAAAAAACTTTAGGCTTGATTTTTATTCATAATAATATTACAATTTCATTAATAATACAATCGATTGCATTCAGTACCCTCATAACGAAACTTGGAGCCAAAAACGTCAGAATCGCTTGACACGTCTTCATAGCATATTAATTCTGGTGTAGGGTTAGACACAGTGTAATACAAAAAACTTGGAGGATTTTTAATTTTCCTGGATTTTTACTCAAAACCGTTACCAACAATCAGCTAGGGCTCGCGATATTCTAGCAGTAAGCCATCAATAAGAGCGAACCATACATCTTATAGCTGAAAAATATTCATAACTGCAAATGGATCCCGTTTTAAGTATATAAATTACGAAATTGGAACGGATAACATACCAATGTCCGAAGAAATCCAGGAAATTGGTCTACGGTTAAACCACAACAATCGCTTTGCATCGATCATGTTATCCAACATATTGAAGCCGAGAATAATTAATGGAGCCAGTGGAATAGCAGCGGAAAACATCTAAAATATAAATAAGTACTACGACACAAAAAATTTACCAGGATACTAGGTTACAAACATAACCCTGTCCTACCTTCAACATGTACTTCGCTGTTTTCTCCGCAAATGGCGATAAATTAAGTTTGAAAACTATTGTGAATATCGCACTTTTTGAACATGAAAGGCCTAAGTTGGCTCTTATAATACGGTTACTATTTTGATAATATAAAGTCAGTGACTTATTTCATTCAAATAACTGATAATATAAGCCACACAGGTTTTGTATGGGTATTAAATTCGTCAAACAACTACAAAGTAAATTTGAGAACACATGATCAAATTGGTAATTAGAATGTCACCTTGGTTTTCCGTAATGACCTGTTTGCAAATAAAGGCGTGAGTAGAACATAAAAGTTGATAGAAAAACATGTGAAACCTACCACCAAATATCCAAACGTCAACACCTTTTCCGTATACTCGCCAAGTGTAAAATCACCCAAATTCGGCTTCCGGTATTCGCGTTCGATATAGTTAATTTTACGAACATCAGTCGGTATTTTGTCTTCATCGTCTTGTTTTTTCGATCCAAATCCGAAAACATTCAATTTTGTTGAAATAACGCTCGATGATGTATTTTTGGTCGGCTGGTCTAGCGTCGTCCCGTAATAATCGTCGCTGTAGTACGATTGGGCGTCAATACTGCTGTTGGTACCCGTCGACGGATCGATTTTGTTTTTCTTTTTCTTCATTAATTTTTTCCATAATTTGGACACTTTCTTCTTTAAATACCTGAAATGTAAACGTTTCATCAATCAGAGCTGCAAAAGTTTACAATCTACTTCTATTATAGAGCGGTTATTTAACCGAAATACGAAAAGCTTACAGCGAGAGAGGGGCTGGGTATCATGTAAGATACAATATACAGATAATGCTATTTTTATAACCAGGCGGCGGGCCAAAACTTTGTAGGTTAATACTCAACAGGTCATACCCGAACTAGCCGAAGATGAAAGTCTTTTGCTCCGAGGAAACGTTTTAGACGTATTGAGCTTTTACTAATAATCGCATGGTAGCTACTCATTCATAGGAGCACACTAAATCTTTCAGTGCTAATATTGATAAACATCAAGCCTAGTATGTGGCAATGCCGTGACAAATATTTTAAAATTTGCACACTCAAGATTGGTAGCACAGCTTCTTTGAAGATGTGCAGAGTGTATTATAAAGTCATGAAAAATTCTGTCATCACAGCTACTGCAGTAAGCTAAATGAAGCATAATAAATATAATGTATTTCGCTACGCGAGAAACTTGTAAGCAGCAATGGCAATCTGGAAGTGTTTGTTGAGATTGTACTGGGGATTGCGAGCACAGAGGATACTTATTTCAATGTGTAGACTTTTTATTTCACGAAGATACACCGTCTGCCACCTATCACGTTGTTGTATCGTTATTTATGTTAACAGTTCCTAATGAAATCATGTACGATATTTACAGTGATTTTGTGAGCAAGACCATGACCTCCTGTAGTATATTTCGGAGTGTTAAAACGAACTATACTTACAAATGTAATTCTTCTAAGAAGATCGCCCCAATCAGACAGAGAGCTGCAATTTTTCTGTTGAACCTTACCTTTTTGCAGCCTGCTATAGCTCAGTTTGTTTAGCATATTGAAACAACAAGCAAACAATATGTAGGCTCCATTGAGCTGTAAAAAACTCACGGTATAATAATATCTTTGCAAAACTTGGGCACCGGTTTAATCGACATAAGAATTAGGACTTGAAATGATAGTAATGGCATACAATGACCACGCTCACACGTGTCTCGATATTGCTCACCCATACCGAAGAGGCCATTGTCTTGGAAGCCCTAAAATATAGCTATAATATTATGTGGCGGAAAGATTTGTAGTAGAAGTCGTAAATATCTATGAATAGGTGCGATCTTAGAGCATATATCTTTATCCAATAGCCCAGCACTTGGAGGCATCTCAAAACCGTGGGTCGGGTAAACCAGGTAAATATGTATCGTATTCGCATCACTAGTATCCACTGAAACGCTGAAAGAATTATAATGTGACAATCATAATGTTGCGCGATAATATCAATGTCGTTTCCATGCTTGATGAAACTTGCAACATAGTCACATCAAATGACTATAAGCTCACGTTGTGAAAACCGTAAATACGCAATTTAATTTTCCACAGTATATTGTATAATGCTGGTATTGTATAAAATAGAATGCCCGTGGTATGTTGGGGCCTGTCTAGCGACAGTTATGAGACATACATGGGTTCCGAGCGCAATTTAAAGCAGTACTAGAATAGGAAATTTAGTGAAATTAGATCTAAAGTTGTAAAGCTACTGACACCAACAGCCAATTTGACGTCTGAAATTATATACCTAAAATGTTAGGTCGGTATTCGAGAAAAAAAAATCGAAAAGGAATTATTGAATATCGAAAACCTTTATTAAAATTTAAATCAATAACTCAACGTCAAAAGTATCAACGGCATGTTTGTAAAATTGTTTAGATCATTATCAAATTTAATTTAGATAGAATCCAACGCATTAGCTGCTGCTAAAATTAAATTTGATGTTTAAAAACGGAGATGTGGGTTTTTACGTATAACGTGACGTACATAACAAAAATTGTGGTTAGAGGAGCATACCATTCTGACAATAAGCAAAAAGACATCAAAGAATGATATATAGATTAGAGAGATCTGTGATTAACTTACATGCTCATACGGTCGAAAAAATGCCAAATAAAACAGCGACGTATAGCTGTTGGCGAAATGAAATGCAAATAGCTTCACAATTAACGATGAATTATATTGCGAATCAGTACGATGATTCTCTAAAATTTGAATATCAAATATTAAAAAAAGCCATGCCAGTTGAATTTGTATATTTGAAGCCCTTATCGACCGATTTTAACAACGCGTTACACGTTAGATCTCATATAACTTTCGCTAATTATGTATTATATTAACTTTAGCTAACTAAAGTAGAAGTAAATTAACTAAAATCTAATTACCTCCCTGTCCCCTCAATCGATGAAACAGGTAGGGTTTACCCCATGGTGTACTGGTGGGCCCTAGAGGGTAAAGCGCTTCTTTGACGGGTTACTGGTGCACCACCTCTTTAATAAAAGGTATCTTATGAATAATGTGCTCATTGATAGGGTACTGGTGTACCCCTCCTCATTGAGGTTGCAGTGTTGTATTTCAAGAGATACTGGTGTACTCCACGGGGAAGTGCTTTGCCTTATTGATATGGAAGTGCTCATTGAAGGGGTAGCGTTGTGCCCCTTCTTCATTGAGCGAGCACTTCTAGAGTACTGTGGTTTAATGAAGAGGTAAAGCGCAAAACTCCCCGTGCAGTGTAGAAAAAGTAAATAGGGATGGATGGTACATCCATTCACAAGATACGGTATCATCATCTCAAATGAGTAGTTTTATGTGAAGCCACGTGACCAAGTGCGGACGCTGATGACACAATAAGGTTTAAGATAAGCGAAACTGTGCCTGATGTTGTAGACTTATCGGAAATTTACGTATGTATTGATTTGCAACCGGAATAAAACCGGAAATTATGCAAGACTGTATTATTAAAAATTGAGAGTACTTAATTATAGAAATGACAATTTAAAATTAATTGATACAAGATTTTGGACCGCAGTGGGATACCAGATAATTTCTTGCAGACTTGGGTCGTGATCATAGTAGTGATTGTGATTATTTGAGTAATACAATAGATGGTCAATTAAGATTATCGATTGATTTTACACAAGAGTTGTCAAATGCAATTGTGATTTTCAGTGTGGATGAACTTACTGGAGAACTGGAGAACTCAAAACAAATGATAATAATGGAGTGTTTTGAAACAAAACGCTTAAAATACAAAATGTAGAATTAAAAGTAAAATGGAAAATAAACTGTTGCAACAATAAACTAGTTTGAAAACTGTTGCTCTTGTTTTATTTTCTGCTGTTATCGAAATGATATTACTTTTATTAAGAATGCATTAGGGTAGAGATTGACACTTCCTTGCACTCATATGTTAGCCCGTGTTTGATGATACGGGTGTTTTCGGCCTGACCCCTTCGAGTTTCTCGAGGGGTCGAGATGCCCTTACCCGTTCCAGTTTTTGAGGAAATAGCTCGGACCCTCTCCCAGTTTTTTTTGGGATGGGGGTAGGTCGGACCTCCAATTTCTGGGAGGATGTAGGTTGAACCAGCATTTACTTATAAACTGACCCCCACAGAAATTGGGGGAGGTCCAACCGACCCCCCCCAAAGAGGGTGTGATCCGAGCTACCTCCCCCAGAAACTGGGGGGTGGTCAGGCCACAAACTCCCGTATCATCAAATACGGGATAACATCTGAGTGCAGAGAAGTGTCATATTCTTCCCGAATGCATTCTTACTTTTATTAAATGAAAATTGCCATAACAGTAGTCGCGCGTCTATGTCTAATTGAAAATACGTCCGTGAGCTATGGTTGTTCGTGAGTTAAAAGTTATTCAATCGCTTCTGATTATCATGTATTAATAAATAGAAACTCGAGTAACTGTCCGTCCAATGTTATGCTTATCTCTCCAAAGAGCGTAGAATGGAGCGAAACGGTGCTGTATGTATTCAATGTATTCGAAGATTTGTTTATCGTATTACCAATTCCTTATCAACACGGAACACCGTTTGTAAATGCAGTTAGCATTTATCGCGGCTATACTTCCAATAAACGCTATGCGGGCGTACAGTTTGTGTCGCGCCTGGCAAAATTTAACTAGTCGCGTGTTCTAAAAGAACAATTTGTCAATGTTGCAAATTCGACGTGATTAAAACATCTGATTTGCTTTACGAGTTATATTGTTGCAATATATTCTGCATAAAAATATAAAAAGATGAAACAGAACATGTTGCACAAGGCTCACTTACCTACATAAGACTACACCGGTACCCCACAGAGTACAACCTTAAACCGCCTCTCGATTGATCTGGAGGGGCAGGGGTAAAACCCCATTCTACTTCTACTAACTAATTAGCCTTTCTATAATTGCCTATTCAGTTTAATTTAATGCACATTCACGTTTAACAACATTGTAGCATCAATATACGTAGCATTATTTATTAATACATTATTGAGTCCACAAGACTAATTGTCGTGACGCGGAAATCAGTACATTGTATAAATAACAAATGCAAAATGTGAATACTGATATCATATAGGACAGAAAAAATTTTGCCGAATTGCACCAATCCTTGTTAGGACAGTAAACGATAGTAACTAATATTCTGTTTCCTTTCACGCGAAAATAACTAATGTTGGCATGCTGAAGAAACTGAGCGAAATATTACAAATATGGTACACAAAGCCAATTATACTGCCAAAATATTATCCCAATTTTAGTTTATAGCCACTATGAAGTTGTAAATGTTTTTGTCTAAATTTGGGGTTTTTCAATCAGATAGGCTTATTTAATAGAACTATTTTAAATACGAAAATAACTGTAGACGGGAAATAGTATTATACTTTTCGGACGCATACGGCACAAGAATTTGATTGAGTTTACATAAGCACATTATAAAGTTATAGTGGAAAGCATCAAACTCATAAATCTTTTAGTGCCAAAAGATATTTTACCCGGCGTTGCATCATACAGGCGCTATAAGCATGAAACCTATAATATCATATTACCTAACCTATAATATTATATTAATAAACGTATCCCATAACATTTTATTTGTTAAGTAAACCAAAATTCATGCAAAATCTAGACAGATTATATCACGGAGTAAGATATACCGTAATATATTCCCTGACAAATAGCTGGTGTTATCAAATCAAGGTCAGAAGTAGCTATAATACAACCTGTTTCGATGCGACAAATATTTAAAAAGTGAAACCAGAAATACGACCCACATAAACAGGAAAAGCTATAATGCGGTCCATGCATAAAAACTAGACGAATAACATATAGAGGCAGAAATTATGCACCTAAAAAAGGGACCGACACAGTGGGATTTGTGGAACTCCAACGTTCATCTGGTTACTTTAATGTCAGCTGCATCGAGTATAATTAGACTTGCTTTGATATTCTTCAAAATATTTCTATTAAAATATAAAAATGGAAGAGAAAGTTGTTTATCTAATATGTTTAATAAAATGGATACTCTTGAAACTGTTCCCTACAGCAAATACAGAGTCATTCAATCCAGGATTTGTAAAAAAAATATGGTTCTTGGTCGATATAAAGTTGCCGATTCTGGTGATAAAATCCTATGGCTTCTATATTACATTTATAAGCGATTTCTTCCAGGTTAAATCATTCATTTGACTGTCATGTCTTCATATCTTAGCAATGCTCTAAAATTTAGTGCGTTGTCACTAGGTATAAATAGCAGAATAATGTATTTATTAAATATATACTATAATATACGTAAATCAAAATATTACGACAACATAAATTGAACTTACCCCAATCGGTTAATCTTGTAACCACAAACTGATATATCTGCAACCGAATAACGCATTTGTAACGCAAAATAATATACAAAGTAATTTTCTAATTTCAACTTGCAATCCATCGCTTAATTAACTAGCCACTGATGTAAAGGCTGGCTTGAGCCTTAAAGCTGTGTTTTATAAACTCTTCCAAGCGCTTAATCACTTTCGGGTGCTGTTTATTTCGTCCTCAATTTCTAAATTATATTGTTCGCACCATTTATAGTTGATTAATTCCTTTCAAATTGGTATTAAATAAATTATTTTTGTTGTCGCTGTTCAAGTAAAGCATGGGCGTCATATACTATAAAAGGCTACGTGTCTGTTTCTTTGGGTATCTGCGTCTGTAACAAATTACTGTGTTCGAATCCGGGTCTGACCCACTTTTTTGTGATTCTTTATGTATTTATTTTCTTTTGTTTAATCTTGTTGGTTCTCAACGGGATATTATTATCCTCTGAGTCAATTTGTGACGCCAGTTTTCTTTTCCGCTACGGTGGTATGTAGTTATATGTGTTAGGGCACCCTCAAAGGACTCTAATATGTAAATCGGGGTCCGAAATCCGTGTCCGATACCTCAGGGGTAAGCCCTTAACCCACTATGAGCATGTATTAACCAGTCCCTCTAGATCAGAAACTTGGAAAACCCTTGATCTTATATTTGGCAATTTGACCGGTGAATCGATTGGTAAACTTTTCTATATGCGAATCTTTTAAAGAACTAATGGGTTCGCGGCGCTATAGGAGAAATATTTTCACACAAAAACTAAAAAACCGCATTTAAAGAGGGATCTACTCATGTTACAACTATTTGTTTAATAGTAAAACAGGAATTTTATATTTAGTGAAGTGACTCAGTTATTTGTGCGTATAATGGGTATAGGGGTGACAATTGTTTTAGGTGAAAATTAAAAATTTCGAAATATCACTGTGTTCGCGTGAGACCCGGAGTATTGCACCTGTAGGGCAAATCTGAGCAGGAGCGGTCCCTAAATTGACCCGGAACTGTAGTTTACGCGCCTAAACAGCGCAAAAAAGTACTGAACAATGAACCGTTTCAGTTAAATAAGGGCGAAAATTTCCATGGCTAGCAAAGTGTAAAAATTCCATTCTTTTCACATGGAACCCTAGGTGTCTGGCCTGTACGATATAGCTGAACGGAGCAGTAACTAGGTTTATTTGTGGTATCTGGTCTGTACGATATTATATCTGAGTGAAGCAGTAAAGGGCTTATCTATAATATTCGAAGCAGTAAATTTATTTGCAGTGGACACATCTATATTGGAACACTACTTGTGTGATGCTTGGGCATAGGCATTTATAGATGAAAGTCAGACAAAACGAGATTGGCCGGATGCATCGCATTCAGGACCATTTGCGACCCAGTCATAGTAACATTGCAGCAGTTAACCGATGGATACCTTTTAATTTATTGACCGGTGGAATTGTGCGCACACGATAAAGCCTCGGTTAACGGCGCTACAGGGATGTGCGAATATTTTTGTTCCAAATCCGGTTCGTAGACCTGGTAACCAGAATGATGCATCCGAAGGCCGGCCGTCATCCTGGGATATTTTAATTTTGTGAAAATGACTATATATAAATTATTCCTGTTCAATCTGTGTATTGAATTAACGAGAAATTTGCTATTTTTATACCATTAATTAACTTGAAGCTTGTTAAATTATGTTTGCGCTTGATATTTTACAGAAATTTGTTGCATATAATGAGTTAAATTTTAGTCGATTTCTAGGCGATTGGAGATCTAAGCTAAACGATCTTGTTTTCTGCTAACACAAAAGCAATTGACTGGGAAATCCGCAACCGTCATCTACAGTTGCTTTGAATCTAAGTTCAATAATAAGATGTATTTCACATTCAAAGACAGCGAATTATAAGTTTCAGGAAAACAGATTAACGTATTGTTCTCTGCAAATTTTAGCATTTATCCTGCTGCTTTATTCGTGTGCAAACAACTAATCATACCAAAATTATATGAGAAACGCTAAAACCCAAGTATTAATTTAAATGTTGCATACATCTGTTACAGCTTACCTTGGTTTTCGGACGAGATACTGTTACTTATTTCAACCTACGGCTTTACAAGTTTTTTATTGCCAATATATTGTTTTGCTAAATAGCGCAAAAAACACTCGGTAAACTAACGTTGCCCAGCAGCAACATCGATATCGCATTCAACAACGTCGGGAGCACTGTAACAGACAAAAAGCAAAGTCCAACAGGGCCCTTTTCAATCTCGGTACCGTTAAGAACCAAACCCGGACAGCGAAGTTTATAACGAACGAAAACTTTGTAAACCAACACGCCAATGACGCTTCCGATAACCACTGCTATCTGGAAAATTATTGAGCCAAAATTTAATATTACGTGTTTTACTATATGTCTTTATAACGTATGACTAAACTTAAGATGATCCCACTAATCATTCCATTTTGTAATGTCCACATCCATTGTTACCGAACAAATAAGAAATTTGATTTGGTTTATTGCCAGCTCTGAATTAGCGAATTAGCAAGGTTCAATCAGGTAATGATACTTCAAAGACGCTTGTTATTTTTAAATTAGAATTCGTGTCTATTTAAGTTAAATGTTGCTGTGAAATGTTTAATTTGTCCTATTTCAAATATAGTTCTTATAATGTTTATTGCGAAGTATTTAACCTGAATTAATTTACATTTCGAGTATCGATGAACAACGTTTGGTGGTCGCCAGGTGTCCAACCACTAATGCTCAAGTGAAAGTCACGTTTACTAACAACTGAGATATTTCGTAGCTAGTGCTGGGATTCTTAGGCCTCCTCGCAACGCGACGCTCAACAGCACGCATACAATCCAACTGTATTCGTCCAATTTAGTTAGTACAACGCATTCAAACGTAATTAACTGTTATCGAACAGTTGTAACAGTTAAAGGGTTAAGTCATTTGTATTATTGTTCGCTAAACGTAACCCTTTTTAATTCCAAACTGATAACATTTTGTTCACAAACAAATTTCATGTTTCCGAACAAAAAAATAGCTTTTCGGCTCAATAGATCGTCAAACGGTTGATCTTAGATTAATCTTAGCATTAACATATCTACTTTATGCCTAACTAAATTCACTAATCCATCTGTTTCACCTATGTTGGATCAAAAAGTTGTATTAAAATTTAAAACCAGAAACAGAACAATTACCATAGACACAACGACAAAAGTTGAAAATAGAAATTTCAACATTCGTTTGGTGAACGGATAAATCATCGTGAGTTCCTCCGTAATCGGGTCCTAGAAAGTAATATATAAAACAATAAATATAATAAAAAGTACATGTATATTTTTAAACAATACCGAAAACGAAGTTCTTTTATAATTTTAAACAATACCGAAAACCAACTTCTTTTATAACTTATCAATTAATGTTTCAACTTATGAAACATTTAAATTCTCAAAATAATTACATTCAAATGTTGAACATTAATAAATTTATTTGATTAAGTTGATTTGGAATTAAGCTTCACTGATAACTACAAAAATAATTGTTTCACTTTATTTACATCTATGTGTCGTCATAAATTCAATTTTTAAGTATACAAAACAAAATTTGTTCCTATTTTTATTTACATTAGGAAAGCTCAAAGGTGAACCTAAAATGATACTGTATAGTGTTCCTAAAATTTAGGTATGTAAAAAGGGTTGAAACATTAATAAAAGAACTGAACCGGTCGGCCCAAATATTTCATGACCGAAAATTTGTTATTTATATATATCATACATGCTGAAGCAGTCGTTTAGCATGTGTAGTCTTAGCCCAAGCGAGACCCTCGTCTACCAGCCTTCCTTGAGGGTGCCTCAAACCCTCGCGCGCCAACGGCTGGCGGACAAATTTAGCAAAAAATTGCCAAATGTAGGCCGAATATTGGCAAAATAGGGTAATATCGGCAATTAATGAGTCGTCGATGGGAGGTCGTCAACTATTTTCAGTATCCCTTGGAGAACCCAGCTCCCCCCGCCGACCCCGGCTACCCAACCCACACCCGAGACATCGGAGTATAGCATGTAACCTTAAGGCAATAATTTATCTCAAGATAGCAAAATTTGCTGCCATGAATGTATGATAAATACCTAGTATCATAATGGTTTGTTCGAATTAAATACTCGTAAATATGGCAATTTCAAAGTACATTCGCCAATAGGAAACCCAGTAAATGTCGCGGAGATAATGAGCATATTTTATATCTATAAACAGCAGTTAAACGTTTAAATCAAAGATTTTTAAAACGAGTAAATATGCGAATTTATTAAACTATTTATATACTATGCACATATATTTTCAAATTTAAACAATAACGTGTGAATGTTTTTATAATATGGATCGTACAAGAACTTGTGGGCATTATAAGGCTTAAAAAATTCCGGTATACTTACCGGTTTTGCCACGGTGCCAAAAAATTGGGGTCGATCTGGTTCCGTATCTTCAAAGTTGTCAACGTCCCACAAGTACGCGAGGGTGTTTTGCTTGCGCTTCCACATTTCGATGAAAAGAATACCTATAAATAGAACAATGAACTTTAAAATATTTATTAAATTGTTTCAAGGTACACATTGGAAATATAATCAATATTCCATAAAACCTCAATTTTCTGTTTTAATAAAAATATTGTTATTGGAGGCGCCACGAGAGTAGGGCGACCTGACAGAGGTGATCTGTGCTTAAGCCCCAGGGGAATTCGACACCTCAGGGATAATCTTTCATCTTCCCCACAATGGTCACGTATGCATATCTTGTTTAAAACGATCCTTTTGTTTCAAAGAGATATGCGTCGTTTTGAATTAGGAATTATCGTTTTTATTTCGCTCTATTAAATTAGCGTACCAACTATTTCAACTGCGTATAAAGTCAATTTAAAGTCACTCCCATTCGGCAATCAGATTCGGAACAGCCTGAAGATATAGGAGCCACAATGGATGTGTTCTATAGTAGCTCTCACAAACCTTTTAACCTTTACATACATATGTGGGTATTGTTATTCATTACTGCATTTGCGTGATTTTAAGTTGCTACGTATGTTTTTTAAGTTTTCGCGCAAGACTTAGCTATCGACGTTTCTTGAAATTTTTTTCTAAATAATATTATTGGAATAATCTGCTTCAATTCATTTAATGTCCACCGAGCACGATTCTTTGTGAACTTATTTAAAATTATTCCAATTAAAAATAACACAAGCCGCACCTTTGGCTGTATGAAATGGCCAGTAGTACGCATTCCATCGGCAATTTAAAAATAGTGCTGCTGGCTAAATACCGATGATTAGAGCACTGGGAGTCACATATTATAGCAAAGAAAAACAATTTTAAACCTATCGTCCTGTTCTAATTGCGTCTTCAGATTGTATCTGGTCCGAACGCGATATATCATAGCTAATTACATAAGACACGAAATCTGATGATGAAGCGTTAAACATATATACAAATGCACATGGTATGCAAATTTGATCATATCGGTTTATATTGTGACTACAAATCGGACTGGACGACACAATGTGTACACAGCCTGATACCTAACAAAATATTCAACTCAAATATCCTTCTGATTGAACTATTCAGTTTAAATATGTATACTTACCTATATAGTATCGTAAGTTCGCCTAATCTGAATCACACCTCAAAGAGGATCACGTTGATAGTTTTTCATCAATAGATTATGTACTTATCAACTACTGAAGTTACATGGAAAACTTTCATATCATATTACACACCCATTTAAAGCTCTAAAATAAGTTATTAAGTTATTGCTTGCTCTAGAGCTTTATTCCTGAAAATACTAATTACAAAAATTTTTTTCTTGGTTTGTAGGTGTTTAGTGTTGCCAATATACATTTCTACATAATGTTTGACATTTTTCTTTGTTGGATTCTGGAATATGTTGCACTGAAATGCATATTGGAATATCGGCAAAAGTCTGAAACATCGCCAAATTAAAAAAGCCAGTATTTGGAAGAGGTATCGCTAAACTAGTACACCTCAATGCCGGCCACTTTTTCCTAACCTGAATCACAAGTTTTTCGTAATGTGGACCATACGCCTAAAGTAGATCAGCAGCTTATGCAATGTTTTGGTACCAATATATCATAGTTGTCGAAGGCTCGTAGGCTTATGGGGCAGGGGAAGGGTTAATTTTTAAAATTGTCAGGAATTCAAAACTTTTCCCAACGTGACTAAAATTTTTACTAATTTTTGACAAGTTTCGCTAAATTTTTCCCACTTTATTCCTATGGTTGCTAAAATTTTTCGGCGGCGTGCGGGCGCATACCGCAAGGCTCAGGGGTGGCTAGATTAGGCTAAAGGGGACGCGGTCCGAACCTTAGCGGGTTACACCTACCCCACCCTTCTTATCAATACCTTTGTGTCCAGGTGCTTAAATATGTCCAGGTAATATTTTAGGTGAGCCTGCCGTGTTCGATACCTGGCGGCGACCTACAATTTTTGAACTTCACGCCAAATACAAATCAATTTATGACACATACACGAGTATTGACATCAGAAGTTGCACAGGCACTTCTAAAACAATCTGATTAAATGAACAGCTTTGCCAAAATTCTGTAGTGATCGTCGTCTGTTGGGTTGTTTTTTTTTTTTTTTTTTTTTTTTTTTATTTTTTTTTTTTTTTTTTTTTTTTTTTTTTTTTTTTTTTTTTTTTTTTTTTTTTTTTTTTTTTATTTTTTAAATATATTTTTTTTGTTTTGTTTTTTTTGATTTTTTTTTGTTTTTGTTTTTTTTTTTTTTTTTCGTCTTTTTTTTTTTTTTTTTTTTTTTTTTTTTTGTTTTTTTGTTTTGTGTTTTGTTGTTTTGCTTTTTGTTGTTGTTGGGGTGGGTGTGGTGTTTTGGGCGGGTGGGGTTGGCTTGGGTTGGTTTGCTCTCAATTCGTCTGCTCTTTTCTTTTTGCACTGCGTTGTCTCTGGTTGTGCTTTATTCGTCATTTGTATTCTTCTCGCATAAGAACTAATGCTGACCCGCCCCCCATCATTAGCCTATGTTATATGGATTTTGTTGTAGATTTCAGATGTAGGGTAATTTGGGTAAAGTGGTTGGTTGACGCGTTTTTTATGTTTTTTTTAGTTTAAGTTTTGGTGTTGTCTTTTGTGTTGTTTTTTGGTTTTTCTCTCTGAGATTTTTCTGTGTTTCTAGTGGCGGCTGTTTGTTGTTTTTTTCTTGTTTTGAGATTTATATAGATGTGGCGCTCTATTTTTTTTCTGTTTTTTTTCTTGGTTTAGAGATTTGATCTTTGGTTTGTATAATAGCTCTCGTGTTGTTTGTAATTATAATTTTTTTTGTTGTGTAGTTGGGCGTTGTCTTTCCTATTTTCTCTTTTTGCTTGTTGTCTGCTGTGGTCTTGTTTCTTGCTCATGTTCGCGTGCTGGGTCTTGTGTGGAAGCGCATTCTCTTGTGTTGACGTTGTCTTGCTTGTATTTGTGCTGCTTCCGTAGCTTGTCGATGCCGTGCATGTGCTATCCAGATGAGAGAGGGGGAGAGGGAAGGACAGGGCTGTGTGCGTGTTGTTGAGCAGCTGGGGCCGCGTGTGTGGCCTGTGCTAGACTGCGCTGTGGCGTATGCTTTGTTCCCTCCCAAGAAGCCTCCTCCCCCTCCCTTTTCTGTTTTTTCCGGCAGCTGTCGCAGGGATTGGGGGCGCCATACCCACATGGCCTCCCGAGAGCTAGAAGCGGCCCACGGTACCGTACGTTTGCGGTCAGTCTACAGATAAAAACCTTATGGGAAGAAACCCAACGCTGACGGAAGAGCAGAAGAGAGAGCTTGTCCAACTGATTTTCGATCGGCAGGAGTCCGGTTTCCCACTGAGCATAGAAGATGTTAGGCGGCTAGCATTCAATTTTTGCGAGAGGAAAAACATTCCACACAAATTTAACACCAGGAATGAAATGGCCGGATGGACATGGTGGTCAAAATTCAAAAGTCGGCATAGCGATATTGCTCGACGCACCGCTGAAAACCTTTCCATTTCCCGTGCGCTTGGTCTTAGCCAAGACCGCATTAAAAGTCATTTTGACCGTCTCGGAGAAATTTTACAGAAGTATAATATCACAGACAAGGCTAACCGTATCTACAACGTAGACGAAACCGGTTTAACTGTGGCGCCGCAGCGAAAGAAAAAGGTTCTGGCAAGAAAAGGTACCAAGACGGTTGCATGTGTCTCTCCTTGCGAGAAGGGGTCTACCACGACTATAGTCGCTTGCATCAACGCAGCAGGATCAGTGTTACCTCCAATGGTAATTTTTAAGGGAAAGAAAGTCCAAGATGATCATCGAAAGGAAATGCCAGTCGGCGCCGTGGTGTCATGTTCACCAAATGGGTGGATCGATAGTGATCTTTTTCTACAGTGGTTCAAAGAAGTATTCTTGGTTTATCGTGATCCAATTCCTTATGACGAATACGATTTAATTGTTTTGGACTCACATGCTTCACATACTAAAAACGTTGAGTTATTTAATATTGCAAATGAAAACAAGATTAAGTTGTTTCCACTGCCGTCTCATACTTCCAGCAAGCTCCAACCGTTAGATGTTGGTATATTTTCGTCTTTAAAAAAGTCATGGGAGCAGCACATTGCGAACTACTCCAACGCCAACAATTCTAAAGTTTTGGATCGGGCCAACTTCGGATCTGTATTCGCCAAAGCGTGGAAGGGAATGACAGCTAAGCGTGACAAAATTGGCCGAGCGTTTGCATGCACCGGAATTTGTCCATATAAAGCCTCTGCTATCAGTCCTGAAACTTTCCGTATAGCAAATGCTCTGTTAGGAACCTCATCTGGCGCCTAAGATGCTTGTTGCAGTAGTGCTGCATGCAACCATGACGGTAGTCGCGAGTTTGATGATCCAGATGTGTATCAGCAGGGAAGTGATGTAGAAGGGCCGCTAGCAGGTCCTATTATCAGCGATCACGAAATCTTCTACAACAATACGGAAGTTTTTGAATCGCGGTATAACGAATTAAGCTTACGTGCAGAAAATTGCAGCGAAGATTACGAGTCAACCGGTGAATGCACATATGCCACTCTACATAACGTCTGCGAAGCTGATAATTCTGAAGGTGACGACATACGGTGTCACGACATGTTAGTACCAGTCCATACTAATGCTGAAGTAGCTGCAGCTAAGCGGTCGAGAATGCATCAACCACAGCGCGTGCTGAACCCGACACCCGAAAAGTCTAATGCTGTCGAAACTTCGTCCGCGAAGTGCAGCGCACGAAAGGATTGGATGTGTTCTTGTTGTGACACGTTTTACTCCAAAGACAGAAGCAAAAAACATTGGTTGCAATGTATTGAGTGCGGTGAATGGGGGCACGAAACCACTTGTGGAGTTTCCACTGAAGCGACGTATTTTTGTTTTAAGTGTTACGAAAATGTGAAAGCTTTGTTTGTCTCCAAACAATTCTAGTTATAGAATTATTTCCATCCGGGATTCATAGCTGTTACGGCTTAAAATCCCCTATTTCAAACGTTTTTATTAAAATTTTCATCCACATCATAATTTGATGTGAGAGATTTTCTTACAATTTCATTTTCTGCTTTGCTTTGTGCGGCCTTCAGTACACTATTAATGAAGATCACGGCTAATAACTCCAGTTTCCTGTGAATTAAATCAAAATTGTCATTTGTATCAAAATAGGTCCTATGCGCAATTTTTCACTACACATTTGTAAATAAACTCCTTCATTATATTAACTGCACAAGTAAATTTAATTTTAAAAGCTGTATGAACGCATATGTATAGAACTTGTTGTTGACGTTTATGCCAATACATCGTTTGAGTGTGAATTTTATAGTGTCCAAATAACCAGAGTGGAATGTCCATTCTAGCCGAAATGTGTCCACCTAATAAATAAATAGTGTCCACCTTGGAGGCAACGACGCTAGTGTATTATTCGCAAAGAGGTTTGAGGTGTCCACCTTAGCCGAGTTTACCCTATATGTTTTTTTTTTTTTTTTTTATTTTTTTTTTTTTTTTTTTTTTTTTTTTTTTTTTTTTTTTTTTTTTTTTATTTTTATTTATGTTGTATTATGTGTTTGTTTGGTGGTTTTTGGATTTTTGTGTTTGTTAGTGGTGTTTTTTTTGGTGGTTTTTTTTAATAATTTTTTTTGGTTATTTTTTTTTTTTATTTTGTTGATCGTTTTTGTGTTTTTTTTGGTTTGATGTTTGGTGTATTTGTTCGGGTTGCTTGTGGTTGGCCTTTGGTGGTGTTGGTTTTGGGGTTTGGGGTTGTTTGTGTGGGTGTGGTGGGTTTGGTTGGTTGTTTTTTGTGTTGTTTTGGGTTTTTTTTTTTTTGGTGGTGTTGTTTTTCTGGGTTTTGCTGGGCGTTGCGTTCGGTGGGTTGGTCTCTGGGATTCTGCGTGTTTTGATGTCTTTGTTTTTTTTGCGTTTGGTGTTTGTGCTGTCTGGCTTGTTGGCTGTCGGTGGTTTGTTTTTTTTGCGCGTCTTCGCCGCGGGGCTTTGTCTGGGTTCGGTGTTGCGTTTGTCGTTTGGTTCTGTGTCCGTGCGGTCGGGTTTTTTTTGGGGCGTCTTGAGTTTTTGCCGTTTCTTTATTTTCGTTTGTTTTTTGCGCGTTTTTGCTGGGTCGGGTGCCTCATTGAGTCTGCGGATTTGGACGAGTGGTATCTGCTCGACGTGCTTGTGGGTTCGCGTTCTGAAATTTGTGATAGGTTCGCGACGCCATTACAAAACCAATTTAATGCTAATTTGGTATCAATGGTCAAAAGTTATGTCAATTATTGCTTGAGAAGTTTAAAGGTGTTTCGTTTTTGCGTTGATGAAATCTATCGCTTCAAACTTTCTTCTAGATATTTACATTTTTTGGCTGCAAAATAGTGATTACCCTTAGTCGAACTTACTATATATGTACAGGTATAATAAAATTTTATTATTAAACATACGCTCACCCCAAACACATATCACAATCGAGAATAACGCAGTTAATTGGTTGTCCGATGCTCTATTGATAATGCTGATAAGCTCGGAGGTTAAATGTTTGTAGCTAAAATGTTGAAAAATAATTTGTTAGATGAAAAGCACGTTTTACATATGACTTGTTTATCTTAATAAATTTCCAGTCTTGAGCTTTATAGATTGTTAAGTCTAGCATGGAATCTAAAAAAGTAATACCGCGTTCACAAAATTATTACCCGAACGTAAATAGCGATGTGCACAAAATGAATTAATTCCAAGTATTGGAATAGAATTGTTCAACTGCGGTAAATGATGACACTCAGGTTTTCTACAATTACACTGAAATATCAAAAAAAAATCGGAAAATCCAGTGAAAAATCAATAAAATCTTATTGTTATAATTTCGACAAACAACTGTCGTATATTATTTGTGAACAAAATAATTTTCTATAGACTACACGCCGATATCAAATTTTGCGATACACTAGTATGTCGACAGAAATATGGCATAAGCTTTATGAAAATCACCGAAGTCCGTATGACATTTGAGCTTTTTCATTTCATGAATCGCGGTGTGCTAAAACAAAACCTAAGCATAATTATTGTCCAACTATTGTTGTATGTATTGTGCGAGCTTTATGAAACGACAATGACGGCAAACTAAATATTTTCGATGACATCAATTATTATGTTCTGTTACATCTTAGTGAGGTTGGAATAAAATTTATAGAAGTTTATGATACGCCGCTTCACACTTTGCGATCCAATTCGTATAGCGCGGTACGTAACAGTTGTGTGAAACTGTTCGCCTTATACAGTCGCATATCCATTTAACATCCGCGTATATAATATATGTATGTATGTCAATATTATTAAAAACAACATCATCAATTATAGTTGAGCCAGAATCCTATTTTGGATCATTGTTTGCTGGCCAATAAATGAAACAAATCAAAAAGTGTTATTTACTGATGGTCACCTATGTAGACATAACTTTCAGCGGTGATTTACACGAAGACGGCGAATGAAACTATATATTAGATAAAACAGGCTTAAAACTGAATTGCAGCACAATTGAGCTGATCACTGTCCATAAGCGTACTCCAATATCAGTAGCATTACCACTAGCCTCATTTTGTTATTCCTAAGAAGTATGCAAATAAGAACAGTACGTCTCTGCAGTAGGATTTTATAATGAATCTCAAGATTACATTTGACAGTCGCACGAAAACTAAAAACAGTGTCACATTTAGATTGTATTAAATGATTCGTCTACCTATGCTGGTGCACAAAATCATTCAAAACGAAACCATTGTGAAACGCTAAATTAACTTATTTGACCATACTTTGTACAGCTCAATTGTCAAATCAAACTATAAGGACAGTTTAGGGTACTAGTTACACATTCGACATGTTAGCGCTTAGTGCACGTGGTTCATAGCCAAGCAATTCTTTCAGTTCGTTCTGGGACAAAAGAATCTTCAATACTACATGAAATACACATTAATCCGTGTATAAAATGTTAAAAATGTGTTCATACATATCCAAGATCGGTCGGCTTATTTAGGTGGTGGATCCAGGGATGGTGAGCGGTGGGGAGTAGGCCAGGCAAGGCCAACCAAAAATTTCCGCCACGGTCCATTATTTTTCCTCATAATTTTCACTATTTTCGAAATTTTTATTAAAAATTTCGTAATATTGCTCACGGTTACTTAAATTTTTTGGGTCGGGGTATGAGGTGCTACCTTAGAGAGGCAAATTTTAACATATAAGGTAGGGGTTTCCATTACTCCATATAAGCATCTGTAAATACATATATTCCAAAAGCAACAAAGCAACTGACATAATCTGGTAAAGCGTAAACATACTATGCAAGTGAATTGCAGGTTGGTAATTCCATATCCGCCGTTGACTGGTTGTATGATGCGGATGATGTATCGCGACAATTATTTGTGCCATGGAATTTTTTGAAACTTAAATAAAGATTTGAAAATAAAGTTTAGGTTTAAAACTGTATGATAACTGTGTTATATAGACTATAGCAATATACAACGTTGTGTCGTGCGTAATTGATACTACCTAGATAAACAATAATATTAACGTCGTGATAGCAAACTAAAACCCATTATTAATTTTACCTGTTTGATGATTTTTACATTTACGCATATAAGTTATTCGCTTTTTGGATTTTCCCATGCAAACACTATTTAAGAGCAAATTGGAAGCGTGTGGGCAAAAATAGACTCATACTGAAGGTGATAGGATCAAGTGGAAACACTTCTCATATTTCTGAGCAGGTAGATCTCACCGATCCTAGGAACGTTGCACTTGTGTGGGGACCTTATAGCTCAAAAATTGAGCATAATCCAGTAAGTGACGCATGCGAGATGAAATAGTTGCTTTCTCTGTTTTTACACAAAGGTCATATGTTCTGTAAAAAATTTCAACGAAATAGATTTTTACTCGATTTTAGCACAGTGCTGCTTCGATACGTTGGGATAACAGCTGAAACAATGCCGTCAATGAACATATACTGATCTTTCCACGGAAGACGTTGAGATTATGTTTTGAATCGTTTTCAAGAAACTTATAATAGCCGCAATAATGAGGGTCGTTTGCAACACGATGTTTGTTCAAGGTGTCTTATCTAGCGGTCTATTTAGTTTAAACGCATACACAAATCTTAAAACAAAATCGCAAACATTAGCCCCATCTGTAAAATCTACTCACCCTTTCTTAATGTGTTAAAATCAGAGATGGAACCGGTCACCGGGTCACTGGGTCACTGGGTCACTTGGGTCACACTTCTTAAATGATCACTGGTTTATCGGGTCACTAAGAAAACCGTTTCACACGCTTTGACCCGGGGATCCGGTTTAATTCCAATCCCAAAATATGCTTAGTTTTTGCTTAGTTCTTTATATGCTCAGCTCGTCCGCAGAAACACATTGGCAACTCAGGTCCATTTTAACCAAACTTTGCGACAACGAGCGTTCTACATTCGTAATAAGATGTCACATGGAATGATAGAAGGTTGATTGAAATATGTTGGGGTGCTTTGTTGGGAACGTTCATGCCGTGCATCACGAAAACAAAATATAACGTTCCGGATATCAATATGTGTTCATTTCTACTAAAGATAGAAATTATTGCCCTAGGCTTGGCTTGATTCTGCAGCACAACCGCGTCTATCCTGCCATGATGTCTGAATAACTAAGAATCTGTCGGAGCATAGTGTGTTTGGAAAAGCTGGGTCGCTTCTTAAAAGTTCTGAAAGCAACTAATCATATAGTTTGTTTGTTGATGTGTAAATTAAGTTTTTTAATATATACGTTATTGAATCGCAAACTTTTCTTATTAGGAACAATCCTACGATCCTAGTAGAGGCTGACTTTCCTTCGGAAGAACCGAGTCGAGTAGGACATGGTTTATGAAAAAGTTGAACAAAGGCAGAGCCTAATATCTGTCTGTAAGATTGGAGCCCAGGCGGACATAGTTCAGGCAGAGCAACGCCGAGCCAGAGCTTGAAAATCTGACACTTTCTCATTTCTACTTTATTACATATGCTTCACATGCTAACATCCTAATTTCTTGCAAATAGCATACAATCGATTTCAAAAGACAGAAAATGACAGACATTTTACATAAAAACCTAGTTTACTCCAGGACTGGCTAAAGCACTAGCGAAAATAAAATTGTAATTAATCCGTCTGTAATTTCGGTATGCTAAGCAGATATATTCAAATGTTTTCCGAGACCGTTTCTTCTACGAATTTGCAGATCATGCATCGGATGCTTTGGAAAACAGCCCTGTGGTTATATTACTACCGTAACCGGAACACCGGGTCACCGGCTCACTACCATGACCGGGTCACCGGGTCATCAGGCCACTACCATACATGGGTCAGTGGGTCACCACGTCACAAAATGGTGACCCGGTTTTATCTCTGGTTAAAATGTCAATGATATGATATATATTATAAATTATGGCCAAGTTAGCTAATTAATTTGGCAAAAAACTGACAAATTCGTAATAATCAATTAAACCTTAAAATTCTATATATGGTATTTCTGTATAACTTAATAGCATGTATTTACGTTACTTGTGCATCGTCGTCTGTAAATTATAAGGGTACAACAAAACAAGGTTGGTATGTATATACCGTTTACGATTGCACAGAATGCTAAGGATCAGTCTGTTACTTTATGTTTTCTTGCACCAATAAGCTGATCATTATTCTTGTTGGCCGCTACTGTAATGATTATTATTTCATGCTCCCTTTCTTCACAAAACAATGTCTGTATTTATACATCGTTTATGATCGCACTGAATGCAAAAGCTCAATCTGTTACTCCATGTTTGCTTGCCCCAACAAAATGATAATTATTCTTATTGGCCGCTACAAAACTAATTATTATTTAATGCTTCCTTACTCATTCTTACTGCATGCAGGCTGCAATCTGCAAACTATCTTGGAGTGGGGCCGTGTAGGAATAAAATTTGTCGGGCTTCAGGGAGGGTCGTACGATACCATATCGGTTTCGTGTAAGGTTTCCTAATATTAAGGCTAACGACACAAATTAATTAATTGTGCCACATACGTTGTCATATATTCGAAGCAGCTACCCATGAAAGATCTGGCTGCGATGTGGGTCACGTTTTCTGTGGTGCAACTAATAACACGCTGGAAGTCAAGCCCTACACAGCCAAACTTATGAGTTATAATTATATATTGATAGTACGTCATCATGCTATTAACTAAGTTGGCCGTGTTTGGTTTTGTCGTGTCGGGATAAATACGCTTCGGGTTGGTTTTGTTTATATCTTTTAATCCAATACGATCTTTAGTACATATTATTTACTGAACCAAATCCATTGGAATACGAATTACTACTACGAAATATCAGTGATATAAAATTCTGTGCAAAGTAGAACAAAATACTCAGAGCTTTGCGGATGATAATAAATACACATAAGTTGCATACCTGAGATATAACCCGTATGAATAGATTATAAGGCCAAACAACGCAGGAGCCCACAAATATGAAACCAAAGCGCCCTGCCAGGCGAAATAAAATGCAATCTTTTCACCGAAATAGTTACGAATTTTCCAAAGTGGCTGATATTTAAAGTATCGTCGCCAGGATTGGTTCAACTGTTTACGATCATCTTTATCAAGAGAAGGTGCCTGTAAATATATAATTGCGATAGGCAGATGACAGAAATATATGGAAAACGGAAATTAAAACTATATACGGCAATGAGTAAAACAGCAATACAAGCTTATATGTTACATCAGCTAAATATCAGTAAGGAAAAATCAGCATAAATTTGCAAATAAAAAGTAACAGTAAAATTTTTTGGTTTCTTTTTAAGTATGAACCGGTGCAGCTTGTAGATGATAATTCCCGATTCGTCCCTGGCTTCTCTTGCGTTTACGTTTTATAGTTTTATGTTTCAAACTTGTTACGATTAAAAAAGCAAGATTTAATCAGAATTGAAGCGCTAATATAATTTTTGAAATTTTTATTTACATTTCAATTCAGTTCACAAAATTATCACATGTATAGATATACATGGGCGAGGTCCAAATTCCCAGGGGGATAGTGAGTTCTTGGGTGAAGTCATCGCCAGGGAGGATCAGCCAGTGGACAGGGAAGGGGGACGTCAGCAGGGGAGATAAGTTTTGGAAATTGCTTAGGACTCAAAATTTTTTTAATTTTGCCAATTTGCCCACAAAATTTTCCAGTTTCTTTCATTTTTACCAATTTTCCCCAATTTTTGTTAATATCGCACAACTTTTGCTCATTTCTTTAGGCATTTGCTTTTTTGCCAAAATTTTCCGTGCGCCTTGATGAAAGATATTTGGGGAGCGGGTGGAGGGCGGCGATGCGGAGCCTCTGGGAAGGAATCAAGTTAACTCCCAGGAGATTCCCCGAGGGGTGGTCCGAGCATAAGAGGAATTAATCCTCTCTCGCCTATGAGAATGTATTTTAATAGCACAATTTCAAAATAATCTTTACTTATCAAAAACGAATTCTATAGGCTACAAGTTTTATTTAAATTAAGGATAATTATATTAAAAATATTTTTACGCTATCGTAATAATCTTCAAGTGAATTGTCTTTGAGGTCAGTGAATATTGGATCGTAAGCTGATTCATCGTGGATTACAAAATTACCCGTGTACGCTTTCTTCATAAGCAAATACAGCAAACCTAAATACAATATTGTTTTGCAGTGCTTTAATTTTTCAGCGTTTCAACTCATGTCTCATCCACAGAAACTGTACTATATATTGGAGTTTTGAACTAAATTTACATTGAAGGATTGTTCAAAGTGTTTCGTTTGCTCGTGTACTTTTAACAATTTGAAATCACATAATTTGGTTAAATTATGTAAAAGCTACCACAGTTCACCTTATGGTACAATAATGCACTTGCGGATCCTGTACTGGAGCTGGGGGACGACCCTCGCGTTAGAGTATTGATTTACTAAGCAAAAGCGACATATGTGGAATAAAATGTAAATATGTAGTTAAATAGTAGTCGTACATTATTTCAGTAACAAACCGTAAAACTTTTGGAAGAATTTTGCTAAAACGCCAACTTCTAGAAATTTCTGGATCTACCACTGTATTAAAGCTAAGTTTTTGCGTAAGAAATCAGTTTATTTCATTATTGATATAAACCATGCGTTTGGTGTGTATGTCTTTAATGAAAACGTAATATATTGTTTTGTTATTAGCGTTTGGAAATATACAAAAACGTGTAATTAATATTTAAATATGGTTGACATAAAAGCTATTTTCTGTCGTCGTAGTTTATTCTTTCATTTAGTCTTCGAGCTACTATGTGTTAAGCCGAATGTTACTGTACATCTTAACTTAAATGCTCAGTATCAGCACTAATATCAACAGTGACTATTTGTTTATTTTAAATTTATGTATGAGTTATATAAATTTTATATTAATTATTTCAGGGTCCAATTTTTAGTCACGGGCGTTCTCGTGATGGTTGCAAATAAAGGCAAGTTGCAAATACCAATTCGCTACTCAACGCAACGAAATTATATTCGAAATATGCGATGTAAAGATTGGAACTTACACTGTCGTAATAATGTACAAATAAACAATGCTCAGTTGCGGTAATTCAGGCTGGCTTTGGTGCTTATCAAATAATATTGAACACACAAAACGGAATGGTTGACTTGATGCGTTTGCTATTCGTTCAAAAAAGTTATTCATAACCCAAAAATTTATAGAAAAGACGTGCTAACTAAACGAATCACTAAAAATTTTAATTTCATGTTTTTGTTAAGCCATTATACAGTACATCCGGGAGGACATATTGCAATAAGAGTACCCTGGATTTTGATTTAACCATGCTGTGTTACATCTTGAGCAGCTCAAAATGCATATATATCACCTATAGACAACCAAAATTACAAACAAAAGAAGTTGATCTTTACGCCTGAAACGCATTTTCTAATCGTTTATAGTATCATTTCCACTATAAATTATCTTTCTTTCGAAACCAATAATATACTCTGCAGAAAAACGGACGACTGTGTCGTGATTGTCGAGTGGTCGTCGGGTGTATTGATAATATTTAGTCATACATATATTTCAAACGAACGGAGTAGCCGTGGAACCCATGTAGAACAATGATATTCTTATATAGAAATTGTTTCATATTTGTAAGCAAAAATTGTAAAATTATTTTACACTTTGTTCTACGATGTTATGCCACATCCCATTGACTTGATTTGTTATTATCTGTTAGCACAAATGTGTCTATCTGGTGGGTAAGGTCCAAATGTTTTATATTCCCATGTTCAAATTTTTGGCCTTATCAGTTGCCGAACCTTGAAAAAGCACCAGATCTAATACGCAAATTTAGGAGTGAATTCAATTGCTTAATTCGGCATTTTTTGAAATCAAGGATGCAAAGTCAGGAAAAACCTTTATAGTCTTTATAGTCTTTATAGTAACTCGAAGTAATAGTGATGGTGATTATATATATTATAGCATTGTATCTATCAAGCATAAAAAATAATTTTCCGAGTAACTACTGACGGTGCAATGGTTAAGGGTATCGGATTTAACGTGAAGACTCCGTGATCGGAAACTATTTTTGAGGAAACATTCCAGCTTTCAATCTTTTATATCTACTATGGATGCTAGTAACTGCTGTGACTTATTTTCTCCTTAGAAAACATGACTAGAATAATATAAAAATCTGCCGACAGAACTAACTTTTCGACAACGAAGCTTGTTAATATATATTCAAACGTCAAAACTGTAATATATGATTTCCCACGATTTGTGATGTATCTGGTATATTATACTATCTATCGCTATCAATGATTTGAATCACCGTCTCCAACCAACGCGTGCACATCTGACTACATAAGTTTTAGGCGAAGCATCATACGGAGACCAAACCTGCGGGTTTTATGTTTTTGTATTGCCGAGAATAAACGCAAGCGTTATACAGTCTCAATTTTGGCTGTTTAAAAAATTTCACATAATTTTATGCGTCTGCTAAGATTACAAATTTTGTTAGATGCGCCTAATTGTTAGATCTAATAGTGTCATATATAAACTTAAATCTGGCAGTGTATTGACATATAATGTAGCAATCTGATTAACCCAATACGTATGAATGAAAACGTACCTCGTTTTTGAACAATAGTGTCGTCGTCGAGATTGATTTCATGACCAGGGTCTATCTCACGCTTCAATTTATCCCATATATCCAGGTTTATAAGGATATGATGCGTCTGAAACGACAATATCAATACTGAGGTTGTGTACACACACATCCAAACGCTATATAATCATAAAAAAATTCTAATGAGATTTTGTAATAAACGCTTTTTACTATTGATGTACCGAACTATGAATGCTGTCAGGTCACTATTTAAATTTTCGTTATTAATTTAATTAAACTTGTTTATAGGAACCATACAAGCTAAACTGTCTAAAAGGTTATTAACTATGGTTCATTGGTGTGGTGTGAAAGAGTGACATTTTAATTTGCCTGGTGCAGAATGGTCAAAGCATTTATACTTTTACAAATTGCAAAAGATATGCATCGAACACCATGTTGCCTGTAAATCTGTATCGATCTTTCTAGCTGCAGGGATTCTCACAAAATTCGCTTAAAATTTTCACTAGAATGATGTAATCAGGAATATATTCGTTGCATATCTAGTACTAAAATCGAATATGTAATTCTAAAGTCAAACAAACCTAGTGAGGCTTATAGTATCATTTCTATTTCTAGAATCTTGGCGACATGCCAAGTGTATGAATTCGGAGAAATGAAAAACTGTAACGTTAACATACATTGGAACAACTCATTAAAATATATATGTACATGTTACGAAACAAAGATGCAACTCACCAAAAAACATTTATTAATCTATTGTTCAATAAGGCACAGATGCAGCAAAACTGATAGTCAGATATCTAATACGCACCATACGAGAGTAAACTCTACCTCAGAACTGCTTACGAATCGTGAACATATGTATGTAATATATGTTTATATAAGAACCTTAACAAAAGCACAGTAGCACAGAAAACATAAACAGAATTTGCTACAGACCGCATGACACCCATCCCTTTCGCACCACTCGCCTTGTCTCACCCATTGATATAACTACCTCTACACGAAAAGATACTTTTAAATACAATGAAGATTTGTAAAAGTAGCCCCGCAGTAGCTCCATCTACACTCCAAATTCGTTCGAATCGCTAAGTGGTTACATAGCTACACCTCGACATTGTATGACCAAAAATTATGAAAATTTGACCATTTGCTAAAGTCAACCATGCCCCATAAGGACCCGAGCAAAACAATTTATATAGCCATAAAGCTTCTTAGGGAACATATTTTGATATCAAAATGATTCAAATCAATTCAAGGGTTGCCGAGTTATGAGCGAAAATTCCCAAAAAAATGGCCCATTTTAGCCATGTACCCCTGGGTACCCCCGTTTGACCCCCTGTGGTGGGACCTGAATGTGTCGAATCGGAATAAAAACTACAAAAGGCACATCTAAAGTATTGTATCTTTCATATGAGCCCTCACACGTCCATATCGATTTACGTTGAGATAACGAATTCCTGTTTACAGAGAGAAAATAAACGGACGCCCATCTTTTTCAACATAGTGCGGTCTAGCGAGAATTCTTCGATTACGAAGCTAGCGCTTCTCTAACATCGAATTGAATCAAACTTATAGTTGTAACGCTTGGGATTATTCTCAACAACGTTGAATAGTGTACTTTTAAGGCAAATATAAATAAGGCAGGGGCTTTAAAAACACAAGTATTGAAATTTCTCGATAAACAAAATTACGATGTGTATAAATCCTAAACAAGTTTCGTATATCTTTCCATCACACGACTTACACAAATACAACGTAGCAAATGTGTACATGGTTGGTTCCTGGTGACAAAATGAGTTTCGATGATAACTTTGAAAACGGTTACAATATAGGACTGAACCTTACAACTGTCATGAATCAAAATTATTTATGTAAGTTCCTTGTGATTGAGCGTCCAGACGTCGTAAATATATGCTAGCCATTATACATATTCTTTAATTGCTATCGTTTCACTTGCTTGTAGCACAACAGCAGATACTGAGACGTTTTCCGTACAGAATTTTTAGCTGGTGAGTGGACGACTGCGGTTAGATGTGAAAAAGAATGGTGGCTGCTACAGTATAATCTACATGCCGAGATTTCATTATATGCACAGTATAACAGGATGTGATAACGTCACAAACTGACAGCTGTGATAATAATGATATTATAACGCCTTAGGCAATAGCGTAGCTTTAATGCGAGTTGACCGCAGCCTGTGTTGTAGTGGTAGCGCGCTAATCTTGCAAGCTTGAGGCCCGGGTTCGAATCCTGGCTGGCCCAAATGTCATACCCCTCGGGGCTATTTACAGTTGGTGCGCCGGACGTGAGTCCCAGCACAAAGTTTCTTAATACGCTCGTGTTCACTCCACACTCGCTCCACGACTTCGCAGGGAGCGATGCTACCTCTTGTTACGCTAGCGTAAATAACAAAGCTTTATTAACGCGATTTTGTCGGGGCCTGTGGTGTAATGGTAGCGCGCTAAGCTTGCAAGCTAGAAGCCGGTGTTCGAAAAAAGTAAGATTTCTCTTGAATCATTTTAACATTAATGCTATACAACACCGCTGTATATATTATCTAGAACTTTAAAATTATCAACCATAGTTTGACATGACAGCTATGTTGTAAACGAAGCATCTATCAATCAATCGGTTTATTCGAGTAACAATAACTCGAAGTGTGAACAACAATAATACAAATTGATCATAAAAGCAGCGTTGCAACGACCGAAATTCTATTATTGCAAAAATATCAAATTCTGCAGATATGCTCATTACTGTTCACATATCGATTGAAGCTCTTAATATCTCAAGTAAAATCTTTACAGTTCCGTTGCTGCAACCATCACAGGCTAACCGTTCTGAAACTATTGGTACTGCTTTGAAAACGTAACAGCTACAGTAGTTACAGTAGTAAAGAGGCGGAATATTGCTTTGACATTCTGGAAGCAACACTTAAACAAAGTTCACGAAGCGACAACATTTAAGCATTAAATTAGCCATCACGGTTTATATAAACTCGTTAAAGGTTGCAGGCGCCGTTCTCCGATGGCTATCTGTTGGGATACTACCTACATAATGCTGTGTACTGATTTTAACGAATTATATTAGTCGATAAACGAATTATATTATACAATGCAATACACTAACCAAAAATCCTCGCTGTGACGAACGAAAAAATGTTTCGCTGTTGTCCGATCCTTCGTAGAGCTCGATTTTATCCAATTCGAACGGGGCAGACACGTAATCCACTGCAAAATTCCTTTTGTACTTCACACAATACGGATTTTACGAAATATACAATTTTTAAAAAAATCATCCCCTGATGACTTCTCACAATAAACAAAAATTTGGCCCAATTCCACTATAAAATGCATTGAATTTTAAATTGATTTTATTTTAAAATTCTTGGGTCTTTGATTTTTGATCTTTGATTTTTGATAAATTTTTTTATTAAAATAAGCTAAAAATAAGATATAGCTTACTTAGCTAAAAATAACTTTATGTAATAGTGTCATAAGTATTCTGTTATGCTCTCAACGTATTTTTGGACATGTTCCCAAAGTATTTCAGAATTTTGTCAACACCGAACATCTAGTTAAAAAATGCTTATTATTAAAATATTTGTTCAATATATGACAAGTTGACATGATCACAATTGATTAGCTGTATATAGATATTTTTTGATTAATTATGGTCTAAGGTACGAAAATAGCGAGTGATGGCAATCACCTATATGAGGAAAATTTAGTACTTCGAAACCTCATATTTAGAATGGGTCTTTAATAGAATCATACCATCTAAATGCAAAACATAGGGATATCCCTACGCTAAATGAATCCCAGGAAGAACGTTTAATTCATGGAGGTTTTGCCTGTTCTCAAATAATTCTTGTGTTTTGTCAGAGATAACTTTTCAAGTATGATAGTAAATCCTATTTTCTATAACACTAGGGAATTGCTTATGCGGCATTTAATACATGATCCAGTTAATGCAAAGAATCAAGAGAGAAACATGAAATATGTGGTAATGTGTATCTAATTTTATTACTCCAAAAAAATCTGCTTATCTCCAAATTTACTGAAGAGTATACTATATTACTCATGAATTTATTGAGCAGCTGCGCGTTGAATCTTTCGAAATTTTTTCCTTATTGCATAGACTAATGTTTGTTGTATCAAAATTACAGCAGTACATTGTAGATTTGTCATTAGTTTTGAAACCAGATGGTTAGTTAGGGCCGCTGGATTTTGCACCACTGGTTTTATCTATTTGCTAGCTAGACGAAACCATGACTAATATTTAAATCAAACGAAACGGATAAGTAATAAACTAAATCATTGTATGTCAATTATACATAGAAGAAATTTTAGCAAATCGGAGCATGTAGTTTTTGTAAAGTTACAGATGATAGCAGTAACATTTAGGTGTTCTGATTTGGAAAATATATCCACCCCATATTTCATAGCTATATATGAATTTTTTGGATGAATTCAACAATATATATCCGCTTGTTACAATATCTATATAAACATGGTATATAACCATGACCTAAATAGAACCAACATTTTCAAAGCCATACTTTATGACAACGAAATATACATGAATCGTGGCCGACAATATTGCTTTTAGCAATCTATGCCGTAGTTTGGACGACGCTAAAAAACACCGGCTGTATAATATGCATCTTATAGGTCAACCCACTCTCAAAAGGTATACCAAACACCGCCCGTCATCCTAAACCTATAACAACAGCAATATCTACGCGAGTTTGATACAAAATTGTTAGTTGTTGGTGTATTATATTGCTAAAGGAACTATAGGATGGATGTCAGAGATGCAGTTGCAATAGCACAGGCCTCTGTACTGTGAAAATCTTTGTAATTGCACTAATTGCGATTACCAAGGTTTAGACGGAAACAACCCTCGACGTGATTTTGGTTTAAAAGTGGGATTTGTTTTATCTCAGCTGTTGGAAAGAGACAGATACAGGGCAATGTTTCCATCGCTATGTGCCGATGGTTAGCTGTAATCAATGGTAAAAAAAATTGCATATATAAATCAGTACGTTCCTAACTGAGCTATAGCGGCTGCTGTAACAAAACTTTTGGTTAGCGCGGTGACGTAGTAACAGGATAACCTATCTTTAGCACAAAACTTTGCAACTATTGGTTTCTAATTTAGCACGTTTTATGATGTACCCTGCTCGGACTAGTATCTGCCGCAATATGTTAATGATTCTAATGTGACGGTGGTTATTCTTGCCTATATATTTGGATGTTTCATATTTGAGTTCAGGAACTAGAGTGGTCATAACCGCGTTTTGCCGAATTAGTATTTAATATTACATGGGGTAAACCAAATGTACATAAGAAGCTGCTTATTAAATTTATGTAAATCGTTCACATAAAGAACTAAAGCAGAAATTCGTTGTATCCAAATTATTTCTGTCACACTAAATTACTCATTTGTAACAGTTATCTCAGCTACTCTTGTTCCATGTTTAATTCAATCTCGAGTACTAGAATATATACTTAAACAAATCTGCATCAAAGTTTAGGCACCGTTACTTGGTCGTGATATATACTCACTTTTAACGCGAGAGTAAATTATTTTACAAAATGGAAACACTTAATTCGACAAAATTCTTACCTTCGTTATCGGTAACGAAATGACTTTCCACCTTTTTGTATATTTTCATAACGATACCAATGTTATCTGGTGGTTGAATATCGCACTGAAATAACGTAGTATATCATACATGCACTAGGCTCGAGTTTCAAGATGGATAGCATGTGCTTTGTGGGGATTCGGCTTCACCAGAGAGGATCAGCCGGTTAGAGGGGGAGAGCGAAAATTTTTTAAATTATTTTTTACTTTTTCCCATTTCACCTGAGTTTTCCCAATTTTCAATCCATTCGTACCCATTTCCCATAATTGTTGCCTATTCTTCCTCGAGTTTTGCCAATTTTAGCAAAAATTTTAGCCGACGTTCGGCGGCTGGCAGGGGATATTGAACGTAATGAGATCGGACTATATACTTGCCAGAAGGGTAATTATGCTCGCTCAGAAGGAAATTGTTAATCCTGAGGGTGTAAACACCATCTCTAGTAGGAGCATGTATGGCTAATTATGCGGGATTCACGTTATAATGTCCCCACCAGTTGGAACTTTTGTCCCCTGTAGTGTAGGCTATACCGTAAAGACAGTGACAGCGACACCCATACCATATACAAAATCTGAGGGTGTCAGGAACACCCTTAGCTACTGCATTTTGGCAGTAGAGTGCCGTGGGAATCCTACTGTTCTGCAGTGACAGTTTGGCAGACACCGTTTTGTATTAGTACGGTGACTTCCATATTGTAAACTACTGAATAAAAATTTTTATCGTTGAAAACATTTTATTCTGACTCTAAAATGTAGAATGCAAGATAAATTCGGAAGTGGCACTTGAATCTATCCAATGCAGTCCTAGACAGATGCCCCGTAGGCTATATGGGAATTGACCCGACAGTATGGCCGATACCATCAAAAAACGTAAAACTAATATGGTGTGCTTGACACCCTCTAAAATAACGCTAACAGCTAGCTAGCTACCCTATGAACTTTTATTCAAAAAGTAGAGGGTGTTTAAGACACCCTGTTGTGAAGGGTGTGCCTGCCACAGGGTGGGATACATAAGTTCCAACTGGTGGGGACATTATAACGTGGATCCCGCATTATCAAATATAAATATATTTGTATGTAAATTAATGCTATATATGCAAAGATACGGGATAAATATAGCAATATGCAACGGTTTGTATATCAGCATATTTACCTTCGATATCTCTACAAAAACCTGTAGCACACCGCGAAAACTGCAGGTTAATCCTGGTATAAGATGTTGTTGTATCACGGTTTAATTTTAATAATTATTAAGCAACCAGTTATCAATATTTTCCTACACATATAACAGTATAAAATAAAGTGGTAAACTACAGCGCGTAACGAAGTGTGAGATGGGTGAGTATAGGCTGAAGTCTACGATTTGTTTTCCGGTTTCAAACCATTGATTATGAGATTTGCAAGCAATGACTACTTATGTTCATTCCTGGTGTGGAAGTGAGATAAGTTTTATAATTCTACAGTTTTAATTATCAAACTTACGCCTTTGAGTGGCATTTCGAGTTTAATTCGCTCTGCTTCGAGGCACAATCGTCGAAATGGTGTATGAATTTTGACAAATACCCGATCGCGGACTAGTTCTTTCTCGAAACGCAATTCTTCGGCTCGCATGGCTTCTTCGAAAAGTGACCGATGAACGCTGTGTTTGATGTCGCCGAACGAAAACACAAGGACATAGTCGACGGTCGGAAAGCGACAATTGATTTTAAGATGATGCTGTCGCGGACGAGCCTTGTTATCTTGGTTTGATGTCATGACTTTGTTTTTGGTCGAAATTAATTTTTTTATTACGTTTCCAAATATATATTTTTCATTATTTTTTATATTTATTTATGTATTCTTTTAATAACTCTTTGTTAATCATTTCACGAATTTATAAATTTTAGTTTTAATTATTTTACTTGTCAGCTATACACAGCTTATTATAGCAGATTTTTTATTTGCTATTTCGTTTTGTATATATGTTGTCAAATATTTTATATTTAGGCAGGTATTTATGAAAAAATTGTGTTATAACAAACAACTGCTTCACATTATTCCAAGTGATAGTGCACACGTTTCATTTATTGATAGCCGTAGATTAACTAAGCATTTTGTAGTTTGAATCCAATAATGTCTATGACATTTTGATTTATTAATACGTTGCGGAATAATAATTCTTAATTTCAAAGCCTTTGTTCAGTCTCCTAAAATATAAGTCCAAAAGGTTAAATTCTTTACTTAACGCATACAATATGATTCTTCAGGTGAAATCTAGTCATTGAAAACGCACCATGTTCGAATCGTTGTTGCAAGCGAATGCTTTTGGCACCATACAGACTTTACACATACGTCCAAACTACTTGCGGCCCGATAATATCATAGAAAATATCGCTGACGAACCTGACCGCCTTGTTGTTGTTTTTTGTAAGTTGGTGTCTATCACGCCTATATATCGAAAACACTTTGCTTGGGTCAGTCAAAATTGTTTTTTATGCTTAATATAATTTGATTTGCGATGCCTTTATACGAACGGGCACTCTAAGCGCATGTCTAAAACAGTGGAAACGATTGTGATGTTTGTGCTATGAAGACTTATTAAAAAGGCAGTGGAATCCTTTAAAAAAATTAATGGAGAAAATTATCATTTCTTTAAAGATGTGTTAAAATGCGTTTGAAGAGTTGCAATTCGTTCTTCAGCTATTATTTGACTTGAAAAAGCCTTTAAATATCAAGGTTTAGGCATTGAAAATAATTTTAACATTCGTTTTGCTGAAGCAGTTTTGGACCTAGATTCAACCCTTCTCTTCTTAAATTAATCCAATACTGTATTTCGCGCAGTGTTGAACAAACTTTGACCGCAGCTGCAGAAACCCGGGAACAGTGGGACCAGGGGATGGACGGAACTGTCCCTTTAGTAATTAAGCTGTGGCAGGCTTTTCATTCTACCCACTTCACCGTCCCACTAAAAATAACGTAGAATTTTCATGTGCACGTGGTTTTCCCATATTTTTGTCAATTTGCCCAAAGTTTCCCGAGTGCATTCCGCCTGGGACAGGGAGTAAATATGACTTCAGATTGAAGACTGACGTTTATGGAGTAAATCATTTACCTCCAGTGAGCATATATTACCCTTATATGTTATATCTTTGTTTTGCCCCTAGACGTGCTTTATCTGAGCTTGTCCTCAGACGTTTTTATCTTGGCTTGCCCACCTCAGAGGCATTTTACCATAGCTTGCTCCCCAGGCTCAAAATCGTTCTCCACTACCTGTACAGCGGCGAACTAAGCCTGGGTCGCTTTGATGCAAGCTTCATACGCTAGCCACTATGTCGGGGAGCTGTTGCTCGGCTCCTTAACGAACCTCACAGAGCGGCCGAATTACAACGCACGTTCAAACGCATGCAGTACGACAAATTCGGTTAGCGCATCGCATTGCAATGTGCGTTGTTACAAATGCGTCATTTTAAGAACTACGGTGTTACTGGATCTTAGCATTCATAACTAAATAGGTATATGACATATATTATTAAGGTATTAATGATCCCCACGTTATGCTTAGGGTGCGGCTGCTGATCTGTCGTTTTGTGGCAATCACAGTAACAGTTACCAAAGTACGAGGCGTGAACGGATGCCAGTTTTGACACGAATTCATTAGAAAGATCAAGAAGCAACACGGAAATGCTTAAACATGTATTAAGCAAAAACATTCAATAAGTTGCAACCGTTGTTACCGATACAGTTGTTGCTTTTTTGCTCACGGCTCACGCGAATAGTTCAAGTTATAAAAAACATTCTGAAGGATATTAGCTCATTAACGCTACATTTTCAATCCGTATACACAGTACACAACGCACTGGATACTGATGTGGCACGTTTCTTCTGATAAGGCAAAATTCGCTCCAACACTGTGTAAAATTTTTAATTTGACATTAGTTTTTTCAACAACCACGCTTGTTATTCTCGCGATGACATTCATGGCGAAACTGCACTATTATAATTTAGTTTGACGAATATAATCACAGTGAAAGGAAAGAAAATCAAAGTATATAATAATAATTAGTGAGGCGGAATCAATGCTTTTGTGAGAGATAATGAAGAGTATATTATATAATATGAATGCTTACATATATAGCGACATTAATCGTGTATAATCGTATTACAGATTCTATTGACAACATGTGATGAATGCAAATGATCAATAATTGAGCCAACTATATTTCGCCGCTACTCGAAGCAATTATATCGCCGGACGCAGCTGCTAGTGTAGTCTTTTGTAAAACTATATTACTATTAATTTTGCGTTGCCTTCTGAAGTTAACCGACAGATGCACGCGACGTTATTATCCATAACCTTGCTGACACGGAGCCTCGTTAACGTTGTGCCAGGTACCTCGGCACACACTTTCTAGCGTGATAACCAGGCGGTTATTGAAACGGAGGAAACGACAGGGGCGTAGCTGGAATTTTTGATTGGATGGGGCCAAATTTGTTCAAAATGAAACTCAAAATCTTTCGTATCATCTGCCTCCACTGTTGGTGACCATGGAGAAAGATAGGAAAGTTACCCTGGAAGAACGAGCCCCTGAAACGTTATTTAACCTTCTTCCCTCTAAAGACTGATCAACCCGCCATCACCCTCGCGCCGAAACCGCGCCGAAAACTTTGAAAAAATTGACATAAAGTGCGGAAAATATTGCAACCATTGATGAAAATTTTGAGGACCTTCATGTCCTAGGACCTCCTTCCCTGAAGACCTTCGCATAACTTTGCATTCCAAGCCAAAAATTAGGAACATATGTGGAAAATATGGCAAAAATTAATGAAAATTTTGAGGACCTCAATTCTGAAGTCCTTCTCCCACTGACGACCCCTGAGCAACTCCAGGAACGACCAATTTTATCCGCAAATAATTTTGGCAAATATTCAAATTCCTAATCGTACTTTTTCAAACCGCAAGTTACTAAAGTTTGAATCTAATCAAAAATGTAGTTTTTGGTTATACTCATCGGATTTGGCTGTCGTAGTCATATAGAAATATCAAACCAAACGAAGGCATTGAATCAAGTTTTATGTAAATGCTACAAAACTGGACTTAGAATTCAGCCACATTGATGCAGGAAATCAGCTGTTTAATAATAAATAATTATGCAACCGTCATATGCGTCTTCGGGAAACAAATTCACGCAGATTAAAGTGATTGTAAATATTCAAAAATGCGAGGGCTCAAGTGGGGGACGCAGGCCTCCTGTCCCCTCTCTGGCTACCCTAATGGCGAGCGATGTGAGTGGCCTTTCTACGGAGGGTGCTTAGAAAAATGTCGTAAAAGTTTGTTTTGTCTGTCATCGTCGTTCATAACTTATCATCAGGTGAATTGATTTCGATAACATTTTTTTGTTTGGCAGTAAAAGTGATGGCGATTTACCTTTCAGTTTAATTTAAACAACGACGACAAGGAGTCTACCTAGGTTTTAAGAGTTCTAAATCTACAAAGGGTTGCCAAATCTACAAGTGTTTGCACAGATGTTCACGACAACGCTTCGTTCGAAAAATGATCGGCTCGACGAGATCCTAAACTTTGAGAACAATACTTTTGGTGGGACCACTTCCTGAGCCGCTGTAGACACGACTATGGGTTGTCGACCTATTGCCAGAAATATAGATTTTTCAGATTTAGGCATGTTATAACGAGTGTCTATTGGTTATGAAACACGCAGAATATATGGTTTGTTATTTAGAGTCCAACTTAACTATACTATACTTTTCCATGGAGTTAAAGGTCTTACAGTCGACGTTCTTGATTTCTAAAATGTAGTCTGCTTTCATTTGTTTGGTTACTTAATGCGTGCAGACAATTAAAATGGTATGTACATAGGGTCTTGGTAGGCTGAATACATCTAGAGACCAAGACGAAAACTTTATGCGTTTTCAGTTGTTCCTAATGGGATTAGGATCAAAGTAACCAATTTCCAGAATGTAGTGTGTATTACGTAGTTTGGTTATGCCTTGTGCACAGGGATCGAGAATAATCTATTTATAAGCGTTTCTATGAGCTGAATACGAACGTTTGGTTATTTATACCAACACGAATACTTAATGCGTCTTCAGTTGTTTTCGATGTGTTTAGGATCGAGGAGATTTCAGAGTTTTCAATGTGTTCATGGACCCAGAGGTATTATGATGATATATGCATGAAACACAAATCACATTGTAGGTGATTACACATAACAAATCATAAATGACACCACGCTCGCTCGGCGTCACCGTCGCCTGCGAGATACTAGTAAAATGGTATTTATTTGCGCGTATAAATGCTTACAGGTATTCCAGTGGCGAGATTTACTTTCACTCCAATATTTTCAGGTTCCGCCTATAATGTGTTATTTTTGAACAATGATATACAATACCTGATTCATTATATAACTGCTGGGTGGTATTATCTTTATGAAAATGGTAACACAGAATACATTTCACTTAAAATAACATATTGCTTTTTAATTTCAGGGATACGCATGCTTTTGGACGTAAACAATAATTGCATAACATTATTATTACCGTTGGGTTTACCATAGGTAATAAAACCTTTAACGCACATGTTTCTTTGAATGTTTGGCCGATATTATAGATATAAACATAATATATTTTAAGTATGCACAAGCAGAGTCTAGGAGTGTTTATTTTAAATTTCAAAATTCGCGCTATGTCGTAGATTTTATTTTAATTCAAAATTGACAAATGACCTGAGGACAAACGCGACGATGTAGTCTAGAGCGCCATCCCGTCTGTAACCAAACCAGACGTTCTGGGTTCAACTCAGGTGATTACAATTTAAATATTTTTACTTAAACAAACATATACATGATACGTGACGAACAAAATAAGACAAAATAAGATTAACATGGTACTAACTTTTACATTTTATCAAATATTTAGCTTCGGAATAGCATTTTGCAAATCATTTTGTCCATATATGTATAAGTTGCTGCGTCCAGGGTCAAAAGATAATATTTGCCAAGGTCAGTTGAAAAGATATTATTTGACCAAGGCAGTTCTCGGAGATTTAACGAGATGGGCACTATACAAGCACGGGCTTCGTTTCTGATTGAACGGAATAAGCTCTAAATTTCAAGACTCCAGCATGTCCAACTGCAAAATGACAGGAAAGGACGTTTTGCTGCCATAATTATAAAATATAAAATAATGCTTTTGAAATGACTTACTCATACATGATTATAAGAGGGAGGGATGGGTTACCTTCTTCGCCCAAACCCTGGTAGGTGGACTGACCCTCGGTGCGAAGCGCAGGCCACTTCACCCTAGCAGTTGTCGCATTTCCTCTTCACTGGTGGTGCCGCAGGCGCCAAACATATAGGCGCTGAAGCCGCCGAAATGCCCTACCAACGACTTCCTGACTACCACTGGGACCTCGGATCTTGAGCACGTATGGACTTAACACAACGGTGACAATTCCATTAGATAATCGACATACTAACGCAATAGCCATAGCGCAAGCCATTGTCCATTGGTTACACTAAACGTTGCCAAATACTGGACATGTCGTAGAATCGTTCTTAAACGGTGGAAACCCAATGGTCCCTGTGAAGCCTGTAGTTACTGCCACAAAATGGTGAAACACTATCTTGTCTTCATTTAAAGATGTATCCTCTGTTTTCATAAAAATCAATATATGAATTATGTAATACAACTGCCCGGAATTCATAAATTAAAAATTTTAAAATGAAAATCTAAATTATATATTTTTACTTGCTATGCAATCTGTTTAGCAAGCATCTAATACAAGGACAGTACAATGTAACCGCTTTAATAACAGCGCATCTTCTATTACGTTTTGTTTGTCCCCGGTCCAACTTTTAACAATATCGTAAAAATATAATAAATAAGTTTTGATAGTAATCAACTCAATTTGATAATGCGCTTCACAGAATTCCTGTTTTAATTATATTTCTGACAAAAGTATTTCTATTTTAGCTACCATTAACCACACAGATACCAAAAATTTTTTTCCTAATATTCAAACATTCTGAGATGCCACTCGAACTTACTATTCTGCCTTTGTCGTTAAAGAGTTGTCATGGACCGACAAAAATCAGAAGTTGATTAAATTTCATTTTTATTTTTATTTGCAACAAAGATAAGAGCGCATGACATCATCCTTAACGTTATTGCAGCGTAATCGCCGCGACGATAAGTTGCGCATTAATCTTAACTGAGTCCCAATTACCTAATCCTTCATTCCCATTCGGTTTGTTCAGCAGGGTCGACTGTTATACAAGTACATATATAAAAAGTGGAAAGACATTTTTGGAGTATCTAAAGATGTTAAAATAATTTTTAATTAAATTTTTTGTGAAAAATATGGTAAAAGTGCTCATTTACTAAACCATCGAATTGAGTTGACTCGATTTCTCTCCAGATGTAATTTGTGTCATGAATAACGACAAAATTCGAGTTGGAGAAACGTAAAAAGAAAAACGCGAAAACAATCTGAACTATTTCATCGTTGAAATCTACAAATTCATTTTTGTTCAAACTTAAATCTAAGCAAAACATGACGCTCTAATATGAGCATAACACTCCTAAAATTATTGCTACGAATTAGTCGGTAGGCAAGTAACTCCGATTCACTTAAACTTATGGATTGTATATTGTGCTCGAGATCATCTATGGTTGTGCACTGTTTCACTTTTAGGCTGGGATAGGTAACCTTGAGGGGAATTTCGTTAAATCGTTAGAGAAAACAGCTTAAAGCGGGGGTTCGGGGGCGGCATCATAACGACATAGGTTTAGGCTTATCGTAACTCTAACATAAGGTCCCAAGCTTAGGCTAAGCATGGCGTGGCATGCTTTAAAATTAGGCTCCTCAAGGTTACCTTGGCCTTTATGATTACAGTATTGACAGAGGCGCAGTGAGAATGTGGCCGGGGCTCTCCCACATTTAGATAAAAAACTACTTTTAGGTATGCCTCATCAAACTCCTCGTTGCGTTCTCCTACTTTTCGGTGTAATACTACGTCCATCTATAATGAGATCGGCGGTGTCCCACAACCTGCATTACGCTCACGTTCCTGGGGGTTTACTTTGATAAATGGGACAATATAATCTCAACATTGAATACTACAATGAAGCCATATGAAACTGTGGGATGCAACTGTCGATGTGTCAAAAACAGCTGACCGCATTCCAATTAACGCCTTTATGAAAAAAGCCTTTATTAATTATTAATAACATTGTGGTGGTATACAAATTATACATTAGATACGATATAAGCAAAAAATTATATAGCTATTGTGTTCACCTATTTTACGGTGGAACTTATAGTATGTTGTAAGCTAAAATGGTAGTTGTTTGGAAATGTTTTGACGTAGTCTTCTAATGTAGACAAGCATATTTTTCTTATTTTAGAACCAAGTTCAAAGCATATGAAATGTTTAATATTCATTTAACTTGAATTTCGGAATTCGACATTCGTAACAAATTCTTCGACTAATCTCTTTCAAACGTATGTTTCCTGGTTACAATAAATATAAGCTATAGGTTAAAGTACAGTTGATTTTTGCGCATTCATTGCTGTGCAATAATATAAAAGCCACGCTACCATAAAGACCAGTTAAATAGCTTCTGCATATGATTTTACTGACAACCCAGTGCTTACAGCAAAGTTCCGGGTAACCATTTGGTCAAAATGACGTCTTCGAAGTCGATGTACCGGTGTAAGTGCAGACCGAGGTTAATCGCAACATCGAATGTTGGATTCCGAATCCGAATATTCAAGTTTATGTCTAGCACTACTACGGTCCACGAATTTGTATAGTACCAAGGTTATCATGTTTCCAATAATGAACACCGGTAAACTTGACAATTGATTTTCTAAAACATTGGTCACAATGTAGCGTTATGTTATTAGCGGACTTGTGAACAGGATAGTCGCTTACCATGTTCGAAAGATTAGCAAAGCCTAGTCCCGATTTATAACAAAGTGTATTGGAACGCTGTCTGACCCTGTAGCTCCAAATATACGGAGTTTGGCATGAATTGAAATTAGCTTTACATCCTGACGCATGTGACAATTAAAGTCTTCATAATGATTGTAATAACAATATCTGGTTATTGCAGCAGTACCCGGAGAGATAAAGAAATATATAAGGGCAATATATACATACTGTCATGGTTACCAGACAGTAGTTATAGTATGGCAATGGTAATAAGTTAATTATGTATGTACAGAACCTGTATAGTACACATGTCATGTACTGGGTTTATCGATCATGATACAGTATACTGGCATATATGTTGATATCTCACATACATAGCCCACATACATAAATATAACGTATATGATGAATTGTTTGTGTAAATTTCGTGCTTTATAAACAAATATTTGTGCACAAACTTATTTCACGCTGAATTAAACGCTCAGGCCGTTGGTTTATCAGCATCACTAAGTTTTGTACAGTTACTGCACCTTTCAAAACACTATTAATTATATGGTCGAATCTCCAAAACAAAATCCAGATAGGGCTCGGCTGATAAATAAAAATTGGAATGATGAAGTGGATCACAGGTGTCCAAGGACTGTCGACTTAGGAGTTCGAAGATGGTTAAGGTGAAGGAGCAGGTGGAAGGTGGGTGACGGTTGCGGTAGAGTGAGTAAATTTGCACCAATGTCGAAATTCCTCACAAAATTAGGAAATCTTGCAATATTATCTTTTAATTTGCGCATATCTTGCAAAATTTTACCGCTTTTTCGGCGTGGCTTTGCTGTCCGAGCCGCAGGAGGGAGAGGGATGAATCCTGCTTAGCGGGTCCAATCCTTGAGTGATAACCTGTATGGACACTTATGAATTATATTCACTCTTTTTGCACTTACTTTTAATATTTGTCAGCACCCACGACTCGCTAGTAATCTTGTTAGCATGTGAGATTTATACGCTACAGTCAAGCTTCCAGAGTACGGTTTTAAGCCGTTCCGCAGCTGTCACGTTAATCGGTCACTAGAAAGCTACTTCAGGCCGTTTCGTACAGGTGTGATAGTTTTAGGGACTCACTTATGAGCTGCCTACAATTGATTCACCGAAATTACAAATCACTTTTAGATTAAGCTAATAACAGTAGCTATCATAAGTAAACATAAAAGCTTTGATAAAGATACAAATTATTGCAAGTAAGCTGCATATTCGTACTATATATGCATGAGCAGCACTGTGTCCAAGTGTATGTGAGTTTGCTGAGTATATATTTATGGATATTTGTCAGTTAGCCATCAGCAGTTACTATGGCAGCGCTTGCATGAATACAATTCATTGACAGCACTGGACAAAACCACTGTATTGTATGAACACAGTTGTGTTGTCAAGCTTTCGGTGTGATAAAATGACAAAGTAAGCTTCTAGTATTAATGTAATCATTTTCTGCGCAATAATCACCGTTGCTATATGGCTAAGAGCGATTTTAGTCTTGCAATTGAATAGCTTAGCTTAATAGCATGAAAATAAAAGAATACAGTACCAAGGATTGTTACTAAAACTACATTTACAGTACCAAAACCGCTTAAACATAACATACATACCCTGGGTTTTAACAATTGTATGCGTACTCTACTGAAGCTGTAGGATCGATATTACTATTCAGCGAAAAGGTAGGGCCCGAAGTCTCAGCTACCTGTACCTATGCTTTGGCACTTATGGTTGATATGTATGTACATATTCCATTTAAAAACCAGTTCTATCATAGTCTTTCAAGTCTCATCATCAGAAAATATGGAATTTATAACATTTATTACCTTCTAAATGTTATAATTTTACATAGTGTTCGGATTTACACGTATTTGTGAACAAGATGATTTTGGCATTATTTTGACGATAAACTTCGTAATTACTGTTGCATTTGAACCGTCTTTGACTTTACAGGAATACCAAAACCAATATTCTAAGTCGTACAAAATCGATAATATGAAATATTTTCTGAGGAGCGCATCAGATTTTGACACCGTGCTAGATAGTGTTACGTTTACTCATATAATCAAATCAAATCGTTTACTCAAATCAATATTCTAAGTCGTACAAAATCGATAATATGAAATATTTTCTGAAGAGCGCATCAGATTTTGACACCGTGCTAGATAGTGTTACGTTTACTCATATAATCAAATCAAATCGTTTACTCAAATCAATATTCTAAGTCGTACAAAATCGATAATATGAAATATTTTCTGAGGAGCGCATCAGATTTTGACACCGTGCTAGATAGTGTTACGTTTACTCATATAATCAAATCAAATCGTTTACTCAAATCAATATTCTAAGTCGTACAAAATCGATAATATGAAATATTTTCTGAGGAGCGCATCAGATTTTGACACCCTGCTAGATAGTGTTGCGTTTACTCATCCTGTGCCTCCGAATTCTTAGTCGTGTTAAATTTCATTTGCTTACTGGATGTCTTTTGCCAAAGTCCAGCTTGCGACGCTGTGCCCTGTTCGATAAGTAATAAACATCGATTAGTGATACAGTTTTATAATTTAAGTTATAATTTGTTTGGAATACGGTGTCCGAAAAAAATTCCAAAACAATTTAAGTTAGAAATTTATTTCAGTTCCAATCTGCCCCTACCATATTAAATATACGGATGTAACTTGTATGCCATAAATATTTAATTTCACTCATAACGTATATGTTATTTATGTTGTAATCACTCCGCAATAAGCAACAGTAATTTTGTAAATCAAACCATAGTAATTTGTGTATCATTATACCGGCTTTATCCCTGGAATAACTATCACGAAATTCAAATAACAGAATTACCAACAAACATTAAGAAAATTGTCTTAAAGCAAAATAAACTTGAAGTACATAGTAAAAGTTGAACAAGAACTATCAATCAACTGCCTCCTTCTTCCTTAATCTTCGCCAATAAATATGAGCTGCAGACCAACATATACAAATTCCGCCTCTAGCCACCAACAAATAAAAGGGATTGATTCTGAATCGTGATAGTGACGACAACTTACTCGGCGAACAAATTTATGATTTTTCAACATTTTCTATCGATTTTTGGAAATTCACTTAAAGGAGCAGAGCAGCAGCTCACAGATAGCTTAGTGGTTTGCATACACACGTTTCACCCGTACGTCCCGACTTCGATCCCCGGAGGGGGGTTTGAATTTGTCAAGCATTGCACGATACACAAATTGATTTCGGCATGAAAGGGTTAAATAAAAATTGGCCTATCGCATAGTAATTACCTGCATGCAGGTTACTTAGTTAAACTATATTTTGTTCTAGTATAGTGAACAAAAGAATTCGTTATTATAGAGAACAATATCATTTTCATCCTAATGCTTTGGGAACTATATTACTACTAACTGCTGCTAGCGATTGCCTTGCTATTATAATTTCTGATAAAATAGACTAGCCATGTTAACAGCGAGCCGGAATCGTGCAAAGAGAAGCAAGCAACTTACAAATAAACTAAAAACAAATGTTTACATGATGCCAGATTACCACTGAACTGTCAAACTTTGTTAATACGAACTAATATCTTTTCATTTTCATTATATAAGCCCAGTTTTGTCGAAATATTTCCAGATGTGTAAGAGGCAATGTCGAATTTTCCCGTTGTATCCTTAAGTCCTGGCAACCGAAATCAATAGGGCACGGACCCCTGACTAATTTTGCCTGCTTGTTATCAAAAAATTACAAATGCATTTTGTTGTCAAGGCGCGAACAAGATCTTTCACTGGATCACGCGAACAAGTCAAGAACTTTCATTGGATCCAACGTTTTAACCATATCTTAATCATTATCGAAACAAAGTATATGGTCGGATTTGTACACTCAAACCTAAATTATAAATTATATATACTTCCTTTTCCTTAAATATCTGGATTAACAAACATTCTTTATAAATTTTTGTTACGCTTTTTACATACAGTTTGTTTCATTGTACATATTTAGATTTTTCACAGGATCACGCGAACAAGTCAAGAACTTTCAGTGGATCCAACGTTTTAACCGAAAAATGGTATTACCGAAAAGAAGTATATTGTCGGAAATGTACACTCAAACCTAAATTACATATACTTCGTTTGCCTTAAATATCTGGATTAACAAACATTCTTTATATATTTTTGTTACGCTTGTTACATACAGTTTGTTTCATTGTATTTTACATGCTTTTTTTCAGTTATGTATTAGTTTCTGCTATCGAATCTACCGAACGAGGTTTTGCATCGCAGATACCTGACCAAGACCGTTGTATTTTGCCAACTCTGATGAAGCGATGCGAGAAAAGGGCAATGAAATTTCTTGAAACCAAGAGAGTGCTCATAAAAGTGTACAATTGACAAAAATAATTGTTTACATACAAATACGTACATTAATTTTAGTATGGATTGTATTCATTAACTACGCTAGTATTCTGCATTATTTTGAATGAATGTTTAACAGGACTAATTTTATATGAAATATTTCACTTCATACTTCATATATCTTGTTTCTGTTATGTTACTTTCATTTAAATAATTTAAATGAAATATTAATGTCCAACAACTTTAGATATTTCTATTAAATATGCTAATGTTCCTCACAACTGAAAGGGATTCTGATTTTCAAAACTTTAATTTCGATCGTTCTGTAACCCTTCAGGACTTTTAGGTATAACCAAGAGTGTCATCAACCAAGTTATATCTTTAGAAAACTAATGGTAATGCGGCGTGGCTTCGCAGGGTAGCAGTCGAACGACATGCTCTCATTTAGACTAATACTGATATAATAATACGGGTTAGGCTAATGTTTAGGCTTTACGCTTAGTGTGTTAAGACCCCATGGTCTGCACCGACACTTGCAACTTCAATGTTACCGTAACCGCTTATGCCACGGAGAATTCCTCAACGAATTTACATTTGTATTATTCCTGCTAAAGTTTAGAGGTCAGTTTCTAACTTGTATGTTTTATTTTCGCAATATATGCTACCGTCATAGAATTCGTATTGTCAAAGTTCTGTATATAAGTTAATAAAGTACCTAAATTGGGCTTATTTATAATTTCTAATTTCATGTTTCCTAATTCCTACTTTGCCTACATATATACCACATTCACAAATTTTCTCATTTCCAAATGCTGCAAGTTCACATTTTTACGAATTCTCAGCTTCCCTAACTTCGTAGGTTCCTCAGTTTAACTTAATTTCCCGGCTCCAAAATTCTCAGGGTTGCCAACTTATCCTAGCATTCTTTGAGTTGCAAGATATTCAGGTTTTCTGAATCACAGACCCCCACATTCTCAAGTTCTCAAATTCCTAGCTTTTCTAGATTGCGTCATTTTCAAAATTCCCAAAGTTCAAGGATCCAGGTTTCGGGATTCTCAAATTCTTGCGCTCACAAATTCTTAAGTTTCTAAATTATCAGGATCCCTAAAGTACCGACATTTTGAAACTTTAAAAAGTCTCATATTCTCAAGTTTGCAAAAGCAAAGGTCTCCAGATTCTGACATATTCGAAATTAAATGATTCCCAGATTTCAAAATTCTTTTTTCACAAATCCAAAATTCCTAAGTTCTCGAATTCTCAAGTTCCCTAAAGTTCGACATTCTCAAAAACTCTAAAATTTGGTTTTTCCTTCGTTCTTTAAATGTTGACATTTTCAAATTTCCAAAACTCATAGGTATCAAATACTCTTTTATCAAAGTTCCAATTCCCAATACGCCCATTTCCTAGATACCGAATTCCTTAAATTCCGCATCTCTGCAATCTTTTACACTTTGCTAAATCTATTTATCTTCATACATGCACATAGGGGGAGAGGGGTTTTATCCCCCTGATCTCTGATCTGCTTCTCCCTCGCTTCCCTAGACACTCGCCGATACACCCTGGGAGGTAGCCAGATTTCCCTTGCCTTGCCTCCGCTATCCCCAGCCACCCCTCTGCGCGAAATGTTTTAGTCAAAAATAAGCAAAAACGAATGAAAGGCAAAAATTGGTGGGACAGACAAAGATTAGTGTAAATTGGTAGAAATTTGGTAAAATTAGGAAAAATCCAATGAAATGTGCCAAAAATTAGGAACAATTTTGAGTCCCAAAAAATTTCGATAACTTATTCCCTGACCACCCGCCTCACCCTTATAGAGGACAACGGCCTGCGCCTCGCAGAGCACCGCTATTACTTCTTGGACAACGGACGTCACTATGTATGACCTATCTTTTCAGCTTTTCACCTCAAACAAATACAAAGGTGTCAAATTTCCAGTCTTTCCGCTCCTAATTTATACTAAATTTCCCGTTTCCTATATTTTTACATTTGAGAAACTCTTCAAGGTTACCTTTGCCTACCAGGCAGCCAACTAATACTACTAAGTGTCTCCAAAAAAGATCTCAAATTACTGGAATCTGGTAATGTAGCAATTAAGCATACTGCAGTAGATTTTTTCACTATTTGCTTTTCAGATGCTAACGTGTTTTTGAAATTATATGAAAGATTACGCCTTATCGTCAAAACAAACTGTTTCGTACATAAACGACTAGCACGTGCGCAATATTTTATATTTAGGAATACAGCGGGTTTGTAAAATGTGTTAGTAATTGTTGTAGCATGGCTTGCTGTGCAATTAGAGATTTGTATGTACAGTTTCAACGAGTTAACTACATAACCGTGCATACAAATATTTGAATGCAGGACTAGCCATGCTACAACTAGGTTGTGACAGAGTTGTAGCGCAGTTTTATATTATGTATACTGTGTTACAGATAGTGTTATAGTTCGATTTTAAATTAAAATATATGTTATACGGCTTTAAAATATATGCACTATTTCTACTGTTCTAAAAGCCTACATTATAAATTGAAACTTTGGCTTAAACCGTGAATGTGATCGTCGAACCTAAGATTTTCATGCCCATTGAGGCCAAGTAAACCTAGCAGACATTGCGCATTGACCTGTCCAGTTACTTCGTCATTTTGGTGATTGTTTTCACCTGTGTTACTATTCGCTCGCTTTGTGAAATTGCTTAAGAAACCTCTTATATTATGATTAATTTGCGTACGCAACTTTTTAATCACACAACTAGGTTTGATCACAGCAACGGAAAATTTTTGTCAAACATTACCCGCTACGAAAATTAATCCAGAGACGGACCTAATAAATTCATTGTTGTTTGAACGATACAGCAGATTTTAAGAAATGAATATATAATCTTATATGCAACCTAGAAATGTCTGCCTATTGCATGAGTCAACTTAATGTACGCGACGCAGTTTATTTTTACACGAGCATATTTGTGCTGGCCTCGTTTTAAAGCATAAAAAGCCAACGTCACGCTGACGGGGTGCAACACAAATATTGACTGTAGCGATTATACTAAACTAATTCTAAACCATAGCGTAAGCTAATGCCCATAGTAAAAGCCTTATGCGCAGCCTAAAGCAAAGTTCAGGTTGATAACGCACTGGAACGGTAATGGAACCCAACGGTTTCGGGAATATAACATTACATGGTAACATTTCTCCGCTTGATTTGAGCCAAAATTTTGATCCAGTTAGATGCTTCTTCGTATCCAAAGCTAAACTTTTATTCGCTTGATACTTTATTGCCAAGTATTGTATTTACAGTATGATTACAGACCAAGAGCATAAAATAGTTAATTATTCTGTTTGGATCTTACGAAATTTACATCAATGATAGTAAAAAATAATAAATCTAAAAGCTGCAGTGGACAACACTATCTGCACAAGGCATACATAGGACTGCTTTGCAGTTGTTAGGTTGCGCTTACGGAGTTGCGTTGTTTTTATTTTCTCTTACATATATTTGCTAAATTTTGACCAGTTATTCGACGCACAAACGACTATTCTACAGAAAGAGAAAAACTCGTATCTAAAACGGCCGAAGCAAATCTAAATAGTAACGTTCGAAAGAAAAGAATGAAGTTTTGTTATTTGCTATATTCTTTATATTACAATTTTGACTGCGTAATATATAATCAAAGACGCATCTTATTCAGATTTAAGCTTTGGAAGCAGAACACATTTTCACACGAAATGGTAGGCGACGTATTTGCGTCAATGCTGGATTATAAGCTCGTAAAAGATTGCTCTCTATTTCTACTTCATTTCCAAAATCTTTAAAATTTAACGAAACTGTTTAATTTAACTAAAATTTCAAACGGTGCTAGCATGGTCGTTACGTAAGTTCTTTCAAATATAAGGTAGGTAGTTTAGTTTACAGGTTGAACAAACGTTTGTCTCTTGAACAGTAATCCCAAAACAGTTTTTAGAGATTTAGAGCAAAACAGATTTAATTTAAAATATAGTGATTCTGCTTACACAGAATTACGCAAGTTTTACAAAGGTGAAATGTCGGTTATCGCGTGAGCGAATTGCGTTTTTAGACACCCAATTACTCTGATTAGCTAATAGGTTACTTTTGAACTGAAAATATGACATTTTAGATGAGCATGTCAAATAAAGTTTGTTAATCGTTGAAATAACTAAGATTTTTGTCATCTCCATTTTTGTCATGCTTTTGCTGAATTTTAGATTACTCGCAGGAATAAAATAGTTGCATCGTACTAATTAGTAGAAATTGATAACACTTGCCATTCAGATTCGTGCGGCCATACTCAAATAGTGACAATAGATATTATATTTATCAATCTTACAAATTTCAGCAGAATAGCTTTTCATATATTTTTTAGGGCGTTATGAGTAGAGTACGGTTATCAGCCAAGCTGTTCATGATAGGGTAAAAATCGTTCAATGCCAAATGTAACATTTATTCCACCGGCCAGGTTTTTCTGCGCGAGTTGTTTTGATATCAATGCCAGCCGCTGCTGGTGTAGCTGAATCTCAAGGAAATACACATTTTTGGGAAACATTTGTCAAAAATATTAAACAAAGTTTACAACGAGAGCCGACTTTTAGGTTGAATAGTCATAGATTTTGATTAATAGTAAATTGCATTATTAAAAATCTGCAGAGAAAATATGATTAAAGTCTAACCAGCTTCCAGAAAATACATCGCTTGATTTCCAAGATAGTAGAACAGTAGAAATCGTTAATGAATAGAGAACACAATTTTGTATATTTTGACGTTTTTTGTAATTTTACTGAAATCCGAGTCGCTATATGCTGTGAAATCAACCCAATCTACCTCTGTCGTTGTAATTCTGGCGTTCCTTTCGTGGGACGGGGAATTCGCTCCGTAACGAAACTAAGAAATGTAAATATGTGTATGTATTTTCAAGTAATGGGGCCGTGTATCATTTAATTAAGATCACATTATAAATGCAAATAATTCACGATGTGGCTTCCAATTGTTATAGCTCAGCAACAGATGGTATTGTCGATTTCACCTATGAGTCAAAATGTTTATCTTTATGTGTTATAACGAACTCGACGTAGATACGTGTCTATAAATCTACATATCGTCTTATTTCTGCTGTTAAATCACTCTTTTTGGCCATTTTACTATATGTAAACTTTATAATATTATTTTCAACGTGTGTCTGTGTTAAATGGATTAACCAATTTAGCAGAAGTGACTTCTAATACAATTCTACTTAGGTTTTGTGTGTTTTTTGGCCGTTCTTTTTCGATGGTACTGTGAATGCCGACAATTATGAAATGATGCTGGGAAATGAATTTTATCCTAATATTCAACAGATACCAAGTATTGACATGCTTCATTTTATGTAGGATGGCGAACTTCCTCATTTTGCGATGGCTGTACGGGGTTGGTTGGACGAAACCTTCCATGACTGTTGGCTGGGGCGCCGAGACCCTGTCGAATGGCATGCTTGTTCTCCTGAGCTAAATCCTCCTGTTTTTTTCTTTCAGGAGTATTGAACGAGAAGGTATACAAACGCAAACCGTAAATCCTGTTGTGCCTGAAAGAGATTATATCGGAGGAGCTCTCCCTTCTGGAGCCTGACATGGTTCGGAAAGTCTACAGAAGTGTGCGCTTTCAACTTCAATATTGCATTGGTCTTAGAGGCCCCCAAATTCGCATTTACGGTATTAAGTGTTATTCATCAGAAACCTAAGTTATATATTGGAGTACAGCCATACCAAAATACTTTTAGATATGTTTATTATTTGACGTGCTGGGTCACTTTAATGCTGAGAAGTTTACTTATGGGACACCTTGTATAAAATGTATATAAAATGTAAATAATTTTTTGCTAGAAATTCATATGTATGGAGCAAATATTTAGGGTTGTTCCAAATGTGCCTACCAAAACATGTTGGCAAGCTACCTTGAACTACCAGTAAGCATCAACAAGTACAGGTCGTTTATCAAAGGAAAATTATAGTATCTTATTCATTAATGTCTGCATCAAACCAAGGGTGTACACTGAACGGTAATAAAAAATTAATACAAACAAAATTTAAAAAAAACTTAAAATCAACTGCCGTTCATTACAACGCCAACGCACCTAATAAAATTTATCTATCTGACCATCACACTTGATCTTGACATAAGATACTTGTAAAATTGAAAAAATAGTCAAAAATCATTAATATCTATTAATAAAAAAGAAATATTTAAGACCTTAAAATAAAAAATAAACAAAATAATAAATATAAAACTCATATTACTTGGTTGGGCTCGGAAATGCAGAACAAGTTTTAGTATAAACGCTTCCATAAATACATGGATGCAGTTTTGGCGCATCCAGGAATTGCTGATGCGTAGATACAGCACGGGACACCGATGCGGCTGATCTCAATCGTAACTTTATTTGGCGTATTCGGCGGTATTTAGCGCAGGCGCAGGATGAGGTGACAGACTGCGTCACTATCTCTGAAGGCGCCTATGCATGGCAAATCATTATGCATATATATTTATCTTTCAAGCAAATATTCCTCCAAAGAAATCGAGATACTACAGTGTTGAAACAGATTCTGAAACAATTCCTACTCACGTTTATCGGCAGAGCAAGTAGGGTTGGGGGTGGGGAAGGTTTGCCCTCCTCACTTTTCAGCAAAACTGGGCAAAAATATGGCTTTTCCCTTACCCTCCTATAGTTTGAGTCGCCCCTCCCCCAACCCCACTTTCGAATAGAGTGCTGCGCCCCCTACTCACATTCAAATTCTGTATAACATTTAGCAACAAAGCACGGGCGTTTTTTGTTCGAGAAGTGGAGATTAACAAAACTTACACTCGACTGGACTGCGATGTTGCTACATTCGGCTGTTGTTGTAAATGCTTGTTTTCGTCTTGAATTTCTTTTGTATCGCTTGTGAATTCATAGTTATCAAGATTGGTCGAAGCCAAACGACCTGCATCGGTTTCGTCAGTGGAAAATGGAGTAAACTCAGGCATTTCTGGATACTGCCGATGTCGATTATAATTCACTCCGAGCGACACAGATTTATTGCTTCCAGCACCACTAAAGCGAAAACCCTTTCGCGAATGTGAACCAAACAAACTGTCCATTATTAAAAATCTTAACGACCGGATGAACAAAAATTAAATTAGAATTAAAATTAACTAAATAGTTATTATAATATTTTTATTATTTTTAGTTACTATTTTACATAGAAAATACATGCAGGAAATACTATATAATCAGAATATTATTTTAGGTCTGTTATTACATATACTAATTATTGAGATTTTAGAATTAGATAATTTATGAATAATTTGACTAAACGTAAAAATTGTGATGTTTAAGCTTTGCAGTTTAGTAACATATATATCCATGAGCATTCTGAGAATGTATTTATAAATAGGGTAATAAAAAAGTTTGTTTACAGTATCTTTCACTTGAACTTTCACTCTTTCAAGAATGAGTTCAGAGCAAAATCACAAGTTAAACAGCTGTGAATATGCCTCAGTTAAATTTTAAATATTTTTTGAACCAAGCTCATATTAATAACATAGATTGGCATTCGATAGGTCATGCAATATAAAATAGACAGTGTGGTTGTTCGTGTACCCACAACATACTTATAATAACTATATCCTATGATCATGATCGTATCGATGCTGACAGAAATGCAAGTGGGTTTCTCCCTATGACCAATGACAAATGTGGCCTGTAGCCAAATGGATAACAAACGCCAAGACAGAACTGTCATTCGCATATAACCTCAACCAATATAAAGACATTTGTGAGTGAAGAATTTGGACAGCTTAGAGTATGTTAGTTAAAAGTTTTCTAGCAGATAGTAGAATATTTCAGACACTGCAAAAACTAGTAATTGCTGAAAATTGAAAACATACCTCTGTTTTCGATACAGTAGCCAACTACGTATCCTGATATGAAAGCTAGACACCATTTTGTGCCGAGATCACATTAGTGACTAGGTCATGTTTGTGACCTGGCCTGTAACAAGGCCACCTTCCAAAACGGCCAACGTATAGAAATTCTGCGAAGCCGTAAAAGAAACGGTATTGACAAACAGTTCAATATCAACCTGAATGGTTGGCAAACCGTCATAGCAGACGGATTAAAATTGTATTTTGTGTAGTTTCACCAACAGGCTACAGCGCGGACAAAGGTTAGTTTCTGAGAGATATGAGCCATTTGAATGTGTATTCTTACCTATTTTGGTATTGCTGAAGCCATTTGTACGCAAATTGCAAGCAATGCGGGAGTACTTGCATATATAACAAATCTGAAATGGAACACACGCAACTGTTTAAATCTGTAATCTGTTTCCAGGCTGCAAAGGACGGACGTATCTCTCAACTATGCCGTACACCATTCTATCAAGCATCCATAATTTTAGCAGACAGGTTATTGGACTTACATCACTCGACAGAGCTTGAATTGCAAGCATTCGAGTTTCCACTGTGTCTCATCAGAACAGCCGAGCAGATAAAGGAAACGCAAAAGACAATCTCCTGTATTAAAACAGATATTGCGATTATATAGGCAGTGAATTTCGAAAAATGCTCACGAACGCAACATATTGGCAAAAGAACATAGTTTAACAGAAAAACACTACACATTTCTATTTATAATACAACTATATTTTTACGTAAAAATCACTGTAGGTTTGAATTTCAATCTATTTTACAGTATTGTAGACATTATACAACAATACATTTATAAACGGTAATACCCACTTCTGCTGAAGGAGAAATCACACCAGAAAACTATTTTTCTACAAATCAAAGTCATCTGGCTGGCGGAAAGCTGTTAAACCGTTCATGCCATAAAGTAGATACATGTACATATTATATATACATTCATGTTTATAAGAACCAATATTGTTTATATAATAGAAAATATATATTTATATTCAATGAATAAACAGGATACATAAATATGTAAACTTGAAATGTAGTGGTACGTATGCGTACAAAGCGTCAGCAAGTTATGAAATCCCAATTACCGTCGCATGAGTAAACCGTGCCGCACAATGGTTAGCCAAGAAATTATATGGCTAACAGTATGAAATACTCGGTATTGCCATAATCACAAATGGGTATATTTACGCCATTGTTATTTGTTCTAAGGATTCAAAAAAATCTACGGTTCTGTTCAAGGATATATTCTTATAAAAATACTTAAATCTAGTTTTGGACCACTATGGCCATTTGCAATGCGGTTACGCTTTAAAAGGTTATCTTCTGCACCCACAAAGGTTATTTCTGTGGTAGCTATATTAATACATGTAATTGGTACACATATTTCTCGACATACCATGTTTAATAATTGAGTGATAAGCTTGGGTTGCACAATAATGTCAAAATTATTATATGATTATTTTTTCAATTTGCAGCGTGACTTTGTAGTTCATTTTCAACCGTTTGGGCATCCTAAGACAACACTTATTTATTAATTAAAAAACTTTATTTCCAATTTGTAGCTTGAAGGAAATGGCACAAAAACTTCGAAACATATTGTATTACTTCAGTTTGATTATGCGTAATTAAAAGCAGGAATAACTGGTGAAAATATAATCTTAAATAAAGGCAGCTTATATATTAATGATTTTCGTTGAGGACCAATAACAAATGACAGGTCATTGCAGGACACCATGCCGGTTTCTATTTACAGTTTCATTATGTCGTTATGGTTTCTCGTGACAGGTTCATTATGTCAACAATATTATAAAGGCTTACTGTTTGAAGCTTTAACTAAAGCTGAAACTTTAGAGTTAAGCAATGTTCTGCTGTACAATTATTTGAGCTATGGTTGCACCGATGTATATTAATTTATTAATGAAAGACATTGACTGCAAGTATCAAACAACCTTAAGCCTAGATCAATAAAAATTTACTAGCTCTATAATAAACTGTGTCACGGGAAAGGAAGTTAAATTTGCTGAAACTTTTAACAAAATTTGCCACAAAGAGGAATACTGGGCCCACTGAATAATAATAGACCCGACACTGGGCAATGTCCTCAGGTATCACAAATAGAGATTTCACCTTACCAATAACTTCATACAAGTGATACCGAAAATCAAGAATCAAACTGTTAACAGATTTATATTTTTAATGATGATTCAGCAGTGGTCGTTCACGAACGGAAGCAAGTGCCATCGACAGTATAATCAAACACACACAAAACCTAAGTAGAATTGTATTAGAAGTCACTTCTGCTAAATTGGTTAATCCATTTAACACAGACACACGTTGAAAATAATATTATAAAGTTTACATATAGTAAAATGGCCAAAAAGAGTGATTTAACAGCAGAAATAAGACGATATGTAGATTTATAGACACGTATCTACGTCGAGTTCGTTATAACACATAAAGATAAACATTTTGACTCATAGGTGAAATCGACAATACCATCTGTTGCTGAGCTATAACAATTGGAAGCCACATCGTGAATTATTTGCATTTATAATGTGATCTTAATTAAATGACACACGGCCCCACTACTGGAAAATTCTTACACATATTTACATTTCTTAGTTTCGTTACGGATCGAATTCTCAGTCTTAAGAAAGGAACGCAAGAATTACAACAACATAGGTAGATTGGGTTAATTTCACAGCATATAGCAACTCTGATTTCAGTAAAATTAAACAAAAAACTGTCAAAAATATACAAAATTGTGTTCTCCATTCATTAACGATTTCTACTGTTCTACTATCTTGGAAATGAAGCGACGTATTTTCTGGAAGCTGATTAGATTTTAATCATATTTTCTCTGCAGATTTATAATAATGCAATTTACTATTAATCAAAATTTAATGACGCTATTCAACCTAAAAGTCGGCTCTCGTTGAAAACTTTGTTTAATATTTTTGACAAATGTTTCCCAAAATGTGTATTTCCTTGAGATTCAGCTATACTAAGCAGCGGCTGGCATTGATATCAAAACAACTGCGCGCAGAAAAACCTGGCCGGGGAAATAAATGTTACATTTGGCATTGAACAATTTTTACCTATCATGAACAGCTTGGCTGATAACCGAACTCGACCATAACGCTGTAAAAACAGATGAAAAAAGCTATTTTGCTGAATCTGAAGATTTATAAATATAAATATCCATTGTCACGCTATTTGAGTATGGCCGTATGAATCCTAATGGCAAGTGTTATTACTTCTACTAATTAGACCATGCAGTATTTATCCCGCCAGAATCTAAAATTCAGCAAAAGCACTAGCAAAATGGAGATGAACAAAAACTTGAGTTATTTCAACGATTAACAAACTTTATTGACATGCTCATCTAAAATGTCATATTTTCAGTTCAAAAGAACCATTAGCTAATCAGAGAATTGTGTCTAAATGAATTTGCTCATGTGATAACCGACATTTCACCTTTGTAGAAACTTGCGTAATTCTGTGTAAGAAGCAGAATCACTATATTTTAAATTAAATCTGTTTTGCTTAATGAAAAACTGTTTTGGCAAATTACTGTTCAAGAGTACAAACGTTTGTTCAACCTGTAAACTAAACTACCTACCTTATATTTGAAAGAACTTAATGTAACTACTATGTTAGCACCGTTTGAAATTTTAGTTAAATGAAACAGTTTTGTTAAATTTTAAAGATTTTGGAAAACGAAGAGAAATAGAGAGCAAATCTTTTACGAGCTGATAATCCAGCATTGACGCAAATACGTCGCCTACCATTTCGTGTGAAAAAATGTGTTTGCTTCCAAGCTTAAATCGAATAAGATGCGTCTTTGATTATATATTACGCAGTCAAAATTGAAATATAAGAATATAATAAAAACAACAGTTTATTCTTTCTTTCGAACGTTACTATTTTAGATTTGCTTCGTGAATTTTACAACAACGAGTTTTTCTTTTGTAGAATAGTCGTTTGTGTGTCTACAACTGGTCAAAATTTAGCAAATATATGTAAGAGAAATAACAACGACTCCGTAAAGCTAAATTAAACAACTGCAAAGCAGTCCGACGATGCCTGTGCAATAAGTGTTGTTGAACGCATATCTCTCGAGATATCAGTTGTCTTGCAGCCAAGCTTTTAAAAGTGGCACACGACCAGTACGAAAAGTTTAAGATTACACAAGCCATTGCATAATATTTATATTCGGTATTTGTACCGGTTGTTCCAATATTTTAAACCCTTTTGACAAACTGTTGCATGTTGCAGATATATATAGTGGCCTACGTTTTGTTTAGGACTCGGACTAACTACTATTTTTAGGTCGGACATACTAATAGTAGAAAAGTTATATTTTGCCAAATCGGGCAACAGTGTCCTTGGTTTTTATTACCTAATTGCTCAGATTCACACAAAGTTTTAGATCATAAACTTTTGTAGTTTGCTGCTAATTTTGTTTTGCATTCTCGTTTTTATTTCTATAATGTTGCAATGAATCCTATTAAAGTTGTCTATAACATATTCTACTTATTGCCACAAATGAAACACATAGCGGTCACCGATAGCTGTTTATCTTATGCGGCGTTCACGTTATATTGTCCCCGCTGTTTGGAACTTTTGTGGCGCTGCAGTCGCGACCCTACCGTATCGACAGTCAGGGTGACGCCCATACTCTAAATCAATTTCCTAGGGTGTACGACGCACCCCTAGCTACTACATTTTTCGTTACAGTGTCGTACACACCGTTAGCTACCAAACTGGCGTAAATTAACTGTAACAGGCACCATCTGTGTAGCTAATGGGGATTATTAGTCAACTGTGCGGTGTAGTTATTTTTGAATTTTCGATATTTGTATCTAGGCCATATAAACGTTGAAGAAATAATACCGCACACTGTCAATATAATTGCAACAAGACGAGGTCTGCTTGACACTGTCGAGAAGTAACAATATCCTTAGCTAGGTACCTCTGAAAATATTTATAAAAAAATATAGGGATGTATAAGACACCCTGTTATCGACAGTATGCCTGCCAATGTGTGGTGTACATAGACTCCAAACGTCTGGGACGTTATAACGTGAACGCCGCATGGTATCCGTGTCGAATCAATTAAGAGTGAAATTCGAAGTGGCTCAAGCACAAATTTCTTATACCTTCTTACACACAGCAGAAAGCAAATCCCCATATCGCATTATGATTGTCGCGTAGCGGTTACGTTGGACAAGTATAGAGCACAAACGATTCGGAATTTAAAATTTAAAAGCTTTCTGTAATTATCAGTTAAAACTAAAATATTACCAACATTACATGACAAAGCCCTCAAAATGGAATTATTTTTGATTGTTTCAAAACTAGGTATAGCTGTAGTTCCATAACAGGGGCTTGCATTAAGTACACTAAAACTATGAAATATAATTTATGCTAAAAATAAATTTTACACTATTAGCAAGTTTCCAAGAAAAGCGCGTTATATTCTGCTTATTCTCAAATACCAGTAGTCATCAGTATGACAATAAGCAATTAATGAATCTACCAATCAATCAATCAATCAATTGATCAAACCAATCAATAATTCAACAATCAATTGTTCGAAAACAATCAAAGAACTTTTAATTATTGAAACAATCAAAATAAAAAAACACACTTATGTCAAAACATATGACCAATAGATGCAATAAATGCAATAAAATATATATGCTGGTTTTGGCTAAATAAAATAATTTAAATAAATAAATATATAGATAAAATGATAGAGTAATAAATTACAGTGTTGACAAGTTTTTCTTTAAATAGTAAAATTTTGATCGAAAGTTTAAATTTGAAACATCAAAATTACGTTTGAAATGGTACTTGAGATACAAAAAGACAGAGACAGAGAGAGAAACGGTGTGTTGTTGTTGAAAACGTGAGTGAATTAAAAAAAAGAAATGATGGATTTTCAATGATTTTTTGTTCATTTTTTTCGAGGTAAGTAGCAAAATAATTTGCCTAAAGAGTACAGTAAAGTATTATAATAAACTTTTGAATTTGTTTTCACTGTAAAATTACAGAACAATGAAATGAGTAATATTTTATTTGACGTGCATGGTTTTATTTAGGATATATATAATCTAAAGTTTATGCAAATTTGTCATTTATTTGCGGTAGGCCGTTTGAGTGCGATGGTCCTGGAAACAATAAGCCTTACTGTCTGTTAATGTCGCTCGCTATGGCATTGGTGCCTGCCGCCGCGTAATCATCGTTGCCATAGTAATATAAGCGATATCGCGTGTTGATGATTCGAAATATATATATAATTTTATTTTAGCTAAAACACAACACAACAAGCCTAGCAAAAAGGCCATGTTCACTATTCTTCAGATCCATTTCTATCCGAACCGATTCTATCGCTTCCGAATGGTGTTCACATTACATGTGATTCGATCCGATTCGGTGCGACCAAATTTTGAAGTAATCGTATTCATGTCTATGTATATGCATTTTTGTTTTTACACTACATCATCCGATTCGGCCCGAACAAAAAACTGGTCACGCTACTTCGTATCGGATCGATCAGATGCCATATACATATACTCTTTACAAAATACATGTGCGATTCGGACCCGATCAGGCCAATGTAACTTTTAGTGGCGGAAGTGAAAAGCATGCCATGCCGTACTCCTATAGCTAAGCTAAGGTCCCTATATGAGCCAGGTACTAAGCCTAAGCCTAAGTCGGGGAGCTGTTGTAGCCCCTGAAACCCTGCTCTAAGCTGTTGTTTTTCCTAACGTTATAACGTCCGGCCCTAAAGGTAAAATGGGCCCCGGATCGGATGGGATCGGACATAATATGAACATAATCCGCTGATGCAAAAAATCGACCACGTTCTGTAAAACTAACGCACGAAACACGACAATCAAAATGAAACGCATGCATCAAAAGGACTTCAACAGCCGCAGTTTTCCAGCATTTTATTTGCATATGTAAATTAACTTAACATAAATTGGCAAGCCTACTATGGGGCTACCCTCAGAAAAGTTTTCGGAAAATGTTCGACACCATGGCAAGTTCAATTCCTTCGACAGAAATAATATTTAATTTGAGATTCCTTTACGTTGATACTGTTTTTCAGCCGGTCAATGACTGCCAATTGCCAATCTTATACAATGAAAAAGGGATGATGAAAAAGTTTATCTATTGCGTCACTATGAACGAATACCAGCCTAGAACACAGAATATTTTCCCAAAAAGTGGATAGCTCTGTTTCGTGGCCCATAGCTGTTGTTAGGTCCCATGTGTCCCATTGTTAGGTTGTACTGCCCATAGATGTTGTAGTGTTTGCCGAAAATACGTTACAGGAAAATTGCACTGTCACAGTCGAACTTTCGCAATTTATCAAACAATGAAAGAAATTTGTTATCGGATAAGTTTTGCCGTAGAACAGCCAATTTATGCATTCTTTTTCGCGCGAAAAGTATTGGCGTTGATCAAGCAATCGATGAAGCCCGGAGGCCGAACAATAGGGTGTTCACGAATATGCTCGAATTATATACGTGGTCAGATTGAGTCGGTTTCCAGGTAGATACTGGGGACGGGAAAATACAAGCGGACGTCTTATCTGAATGTAGTCTTGGGACGTATGCTTGACAGGCCCAAAATAATTGGACTGGTTGACCACGGATTTGAATTTCTGCTGCAACTGCAGCAAAATCCGAATCAAAGTTTGAAGTCTAAGGACAGCATTGTGGGACCCATAGACGTTGGTTGAGTGACTATTTGTTATGATAAAGCACTTATTACTGTTGTTGCCTTGGGGTGTTTGACACTGGTGAATGCATATATTAATGCGACAATAAAACTATCACCCCTTTTTGAGGTCTACGGGAAATATTAACGTGGACATTGTAACAGTATTTCTCAAAAATGTTCTTCCACGACAGGCAAACACCCGCAGATAACAGCTACCACACAACACAAATTTTGCAAAATGTAGCTTTTCATTGGATTACTCAATAAATTTATACTAAGAAAGATTATCCTGTTGCAATATACAGTGATAAAACGCAATGTTTATTGCAACGCTTTAACTAAAGAACCAGCTGTCGATATGCCCTAAATTTTTTGTCGTTCAATGCGATCATATAATGGCACATAAAAGGAAGATTAATTGCCTGTATCGCCTTTTGTTTGCTAGCACAGGTTCAACAAATCCTTTATTTCTTTCCAAATCCAGTTCGGACTAAGGTGTTATCGTCTATAACCTGGCAAGGAGCAAATATAAGGCGTCGAACTTTTACCAAGGTAATGGCATAAACCAACTTACTTTTAGTAATGATATCAACGAAATAAGCCCTTAACGATACCATAACGTTGTCAAAAGCCTATATTTGGGCCAACACATTGTCGGCTAAGTGGCTGTTATTTATAACTTGGTGTTGGTTGGTACAATTTGGATCGAACTTTCGTAACGCATGCACAATTTGACAGAAAGCTTACGAAATAAATAAGTAATAACTTGTTCACATGGGAAAGGCTAGTACTTTTGGGAATATTAGCTTAATTTTTCTGTTATCAAATGTTACTTAGAAATGGTTGCTTCAGTTAAAATAAATATAAACGGTACATGTGTCATATGTTGAAAAAGGCATTCATTTGTAGATTTAGTAATGGTTACACCATTTATAGCGAAATTACCCTGCCAAAGCCATATATTTTAATTCCATAATTACATACAGTTTGTCATTTAACTTTTCGTTGAGTCGATATATATGCCATGAATTTAATACGGCTACTGCACGATTGCTCAGGAAAACAGGTAACAAATTGCTCACCAATTTTCGTGTTTTTCTAATTCTATATAGCAAGCCACTGAATCTATCAGTCTTACTTAGACGACTGTCGTAAACATGTATAAATTAAGTGACATTGGCAACCCAATGGTGTCAGCACAGCGTATAGTTACTTTGAACGATGCTTTGCATTGACCCACTGCGCCATCGTCATTAGTGTGACTGATCGAAGAGTATATTTTATAGTTCCCGTGATTTGATAGACGTTAGATTTGGTTCGACTCTTCTTCAATATCATGTCTTGTTTGTTTTTTTTTGCTTAAATTTAATACTGCTTGACGTAGGTACAATTAAACTTTTACACCGATCGGTAATATTTTGCTGATTTTTTATCGCGAAGTCAGATTATTTTTTGTTTTAAGGTGTATTTTCAGAGATTAAAAGAAACTATAGCGAACAGATTCCAAAATGAGGGCACACAGATATTGTTCTCAGAAATTAAATCAGATAGATTAATCGGTTGGGACCAAATCGGTTCATATTTTATACCGGGAGTTAATACCGCCGCCTTCCTAATTCGAAACTTGGTTCCACTGGAAAGAGTATGGGTAGAATAAATATAAAGGCTAAACTATCGTATCCGGTAATAGCTTTTCTTTTTGATATACTGCTCATTTAATATCACAAAATATGGACATACCAAAGGCTATATTGTTATTGTGAATGCTGATCACCTGACATGCGATTAAAACACCAACGTGAAACCTTCTACGAATTTTTACAAACGCGAAACATGTAGTGTTGTCTCAAAGTTAAAATTGTTCAGTACAAAATTTCGCATGACCCACTTTTGTTTTTGCTTACTGCCAACGGTCATAGCAGTACCACTCATGCAACGGAGATTTGAAATGGTACGAACTGGGAACCATTCGCCTTTTACAATAAACCATCAAACGGTAATGCCAATTTAATTAATCATTACAAATATATAATAGAAAAACCATACAAATTCCACATCGTATGTATGCTAACAAAATTTCGGTCCTCGACATGTTCAGTAATATATTGAAATAAAGTATGTTACAACATTACAATACAACTGCCTGTAAATTTAATGTTAATTCTCACGTTTCAAGAGCGGAGCGTCATTGGTTGTAGCGATAGTGATATGACATTTCTTTTGACTAGTTAAGAAACTGTCAGGTTGTTTGACAAATATACAACACAACTTTTTCAAAAGGCGGGGTAGCTCAATACGGGTATAAAATAATTTATGCTTCCAAAATAAAATGTCACTAGCGGCGTGTTATCAATAATCCTCAAACAAATGCCACAATTCCTGTAGTATACAATAAAGTGCCGCCCACAAGTCAACATAATATATGACATGAATATGATGATGTATGCAACATGTTGATATCTGGAATGTTTACATATTTATTAAGGCGTGCTCACACACTCAAATTTTTTGCTCAAATTTGATCAAGTATACAAAATTTGACATCATATTTTGATCAAAATTTGAAAGCGCCTTTTTTGCATTTTTGGTAAGTGTCAACATGTGAACCACTGGTCAACCTTTTCAACGACATACCTTTAACCAATCATAGACGAGATCCAATACCTGAAAATTTTTGAGATCAAATTTTGATCTATAATTTTGAAACATCGCTATTTTCTTTTAAAAATTATTCAAATTTTTTGTAAAGTTTAAGCGCAAAAGTTGAGCAAAAAGTTTGAGCGTGTGAACACCGCTGTAGAGGTGGCCAGGTATCTGCTTATAAGAACGTAAAATATTAAATGCACTAAACGTAGGGCCTAAGTTCAACCTCATATATTTATATCGCATAAACGCACATATATATAATGTAAATTACAACTCAAGACCTCTAAACGTCGTAATGTTTAGATTTTTCGTATAATAGTTGCTATCTAAATAATAAATTTTGCGTTTCATGTTTGTTGCAGTAGCACATAGGTGAGCATACGCCAGTGGTGGGATGTGAAAAAGATTGCAATGCCTAAAGGCTTCCGGCTCTGCTGTGCACCAGAATACATTTCTTGCCCAACATGACTAAAGCCGAATCCAATGTTAAAGCCGTGACAAAAGTGAAAAACGTCAATACCACGACAGGGTATGTAAAAAGAAGGGTAACTATGTTATATTACAACCGACAAACTGCTCTGCCATCAACACAACGATTTGAACCTATTCTAATTTAATTCGTTGACATAATAGTCAAATATATATTGTAAGTCTAAATTTATATATACCAGACGGGGGTTAATTTAGGGTATTATTGAAACATCTCTTATATACTTGACACGACGTATGATTGGTATACATTCTAAAACAACGCGAATCAAAACAAAAAAGACTGCAGCCATTCATTTGCTAACTGAACCCCGTAATTTAACAATTTAACCCGAAAACTTTAAACTCAGTCAATCCACGTTTGGATGTAATCAGATTTCAACATACCGTCACAAGGAGTCCTGTCGCTGTCGTTCCTAACAGTTTACAAATTTCTCAATTGTTCATAATCTTGATTATCTTTTATTTTTTTATTCCTGAAAAATTGAAAAATATAAGATAATATGTTAAATTCATTACAAAACAAAAAAATTATTCATTCATTTCTAATGAATGGCAAAAATAGCAGATGTTTTTGCTATCTTTGAAATGAAAGTGTATAGGCGCAACACAGATTTATTTCTGCATACTGTTATCCAATAAAATGAGATATTAAACAAAAATATATAATATATGTGTAGAATACTTATATGTCTGTATATCTATAATATATAACATACAATATCACACCACACGACCGAAATTTTTTACCCACATCTGCTCCCAGAAAAGTAATTTCCATTTCAACTTGTCTCTCTCTGTATCGCAAAACTGACTTATAAAGGTTAGAATACAAATTGAGATAAAGACATAACCACGTTTGACAGCATGACGGTAGCCGTTAAGTGAAAGTGTGCTCATAAAGTATGGAAAAAATTGCTTATAACAATTGGATTTACCTCGTAGGTAAGCGCGCGTATTAATTATTCCTCTGCGGCTCCGTGATTTTTAAGATAATTAAACAACTGCTGCAGCAATCTGATGAGTTCGTCAGGCACTGAGCACGCTAAATTAATGCATTTCTGCGGATGTCCAAAATTTCGGCAGAAATTTGGGCGCGTATTAATTATTCCTCTGCGCCTGCGCAATTTTTAAGATAATTAAACAACTGCTGTAGCAATCTGATGAGTTCGTCAGGCACTGAGCACGCTACATTTCTGCAATTCTGCGAATGTCCGGAATTTGGGCAGCTTGCTTTCAGTTTTCTTTGTGATTGCCATATTGGTGAGGTTTGTTGTTGTTAGTTGCGTTCTACCTGTTAAAATTTATTAAGACTAGGAAATCTGCAACATTTTAATCTCTTCAGAAACGCACGCGGTCGTTCAAACGACTCATAATATAATCCACGACACATAGAAAAAAGTGTGGCCTAATGGTCTAAAGCCCAAGCATATGAACCTAGAGTTTGCACGTTCAATACCAGGCTAGATCATGGTTCTACAGTACAGAAACTTTGTCGCACTAATATCGCACTAATGAAAAGTTTCATCAAAATGTCCGTACTATAACGTTGGTGCCAATAAATGTGAAATACCTAAATAACAGATTTTAGCTTAAAACCTAAACTTAGCTTAAATTTTAGCTTAAAACCTAAACTTAGCTTAAATTTTAGCTTAAAACCTAAACTTAGCTTAAATTTTAGCTTAAAACCTAAACTTAGCTTAACTTTTAGCTTAAAACCTAAACTTAGCTTAAATTTTAGCTTAAAACCTAAACTTAGCTTAAATTTTAGCTTAAAACCTAAACTTAGCTTAAATTTTAGCTTAAAACCTAAACTTAGCTTAAATTTTAGCTTAAAACCTAAACATAGCTTAAATTTTAGCTGAAAACCTAAACTTAGCTTAAATTTTAGCCTAAAACCTAAACTTAGCTTAAATTTTAGCTTAAAACCTAATCTTAGCTTGGAGCGAGGGGTTGTGGGGTAGCAGCTGTCCGATTTAGGCTAACACTTAGTGTATGTATCATATAAAGACCTAAGCTTAGGCTAAGACTAAGACTTAGAATATTGAGAACGTCTGACATGCATTACACTTTGGCCTCTCAAGGTTACCTTGGCCCTATATATACTATAAAACAGTCATCAGACATATATCTATGTATACATTTATATAACCACCTTGGCAGATTTCCGGATGGGAACATTTATAGTGGCTGGGACACGCCCCAATGTCACCTTTCGTGATGTTTGTACCACTGCCCAACTCTTTACGGTCTAAACCATGTAAAAACGTAAAACTATGCCGTTGAAATGACTTTAGGCGCTATCGAGATATAAAAAAATTGCAGTTATGAGTATAATCCTAAAGTTAATACATTTGTGTTTTTTTAAAAACCGTACTCAATTATTTCAATAAATATTTTCTCCATCTTCATGTCTCACGTTGTGTGGGTTTAAAATTTTTAACCTGGTCTAGACCCAGACATGATTTGTATTGTTGAAAAAAACATAACGCCAAGTTCTGCATATCACAAAAATAAGCAATGGAAAATAAGTAAAATTTACTTAAAAACAAAATATTGTGCAAACCCTGACAAGATTCGAAAACAATTTTACTACTTAATGGCTATAGTAACAAAAACGACTACTATATAATTGTAATAACAAACTGTAATGTGATGTATGTTACATTATGTTAATCCGTAAATGAAAGAATTATATACGTATTTTCAATATTTATACTTATGTATAGATTATTTGATTTTCGGTAACTATATTTTTTTCCAAACTGCATTTAAAAACTGTTTGATAAGCGGTTATTAAACAAACAGTTAAGAGTTACCCAGTTCTAGCTATCGCAGAGAAGATTATTTCCGATTAATGGTAATGCTTTAACCTAATTTTTTCTTTCATACTATAAAAGCTGTTCTTATATTTTCATTGTTATATTCACAGTTTCAGTACGACGCTGTTGAAGTTGATAAATCCGCTAAGTATAGAGTATAACTTACTATTGATTGCTCAGAGTGGATATTTTTAAATGAGCATCGATTATCATAACATATGTTGCTTGCTGTTACAGTTTTTAACGAGACCAAAGCGCCTCCAACTGTTAACGCTAACCTACGTCCGCTAACGAACAAAAATGGAAGAAGTCTGCTCGGAAAACCTAGTATCTACTATTATAACACATATAGTTTGCCACTACAGTTTTAACGAGACCGAAGTGTCTTCCATTGTTAACGCTGACCTACGTCTGTTGACGACTAAAAATGAAATAAGTCTGCTTAAATAAATGGGTAAATATTATTGTAACACATATCGTTTGTTGTTACAGTTTTTAATGAGACCAAAGCGCCTCCAACTGTTAACGCTAACCTACGTCCGCTGACGTCCAAAAATGGAAGAAGTCTACGCGAAAAAATGGGTATCGATTATTATAACACATATCGTTATCCACATACGTTTGTTCTGCTCGTGAGGCAGACTACATCGGTAGCTCCTACCGATACTTATTGACCAGTGTTTCAGATGATCTGAATATTTTAGCCCGTACTGGCAAACGCTTGAACAATGCGCATTTGTCTAACTCAGCAATTTTAAGAAATATGCAGTCTTGTACAAACCCTCCAAGCCCTGCTGATTTCTCAATTATTTCACAAATAAGTGGCAACAAATTCAGTTCGGAACGCTACTTCGAATTTTAGAGAATCTTACGATCAGAAATAAGAAACCCAAGCTAAAAGATTTTAGCGCCTTAAGACACTTGAGACTGTTTTCTAGCTAATGTCATCATTTAGCCGTATTATCTCCTAGTAATTTTGTATGCAATTTTATTTGTGTAACCTTGCTTTTACACTTGTAGTCTTCCGAACTTTTCTTTATACTTCCCAAAGCTCTAACGATGACGAAAATGATCGCAGAAATATAAGCACAACCGACATAATCTTTACTATTACGCTTTCCGATTGCGGTTTTGGGCAAAATACTACCTCGGTTCCTGACCTCGGCACTACTTTTGACATATCGTTTGCTCTTACAGTTTTTAATGAGACCAAAGCGCCTCCCATTGTTAACGCTGACCTACGTCTGTAGAGCGTGAAAATTTACGGTTCCATTTATCGTCTTACCTTAGTTACTAAGTTATAACAAATAAAGCCTTCTAGGTTTCTAAAATTGCTGTAGAACAGGTATATCTATGGCATATCTATGATTTTGTGAGCAGTTATCGCACTTAGTACAACAATAGCATTGGGTAGTCTGGCCATATTCTGTACTTACGGAAAACTTGGTTTACTCGGACAACTTTCGATAAGGAAGAAGTCTGTTCGAAAACCGAGTCAAATCTCTGTTGTTGATTATTAATTTATTCGGCTTTCCAGCATTGAGAAATGGAATTTTTTTCGCTTCGTAAAACATACCAAAGCTATAGATAAAGTAGATAAAGTAATTATCATACCGATTAAAAATTCAGGAATCAGTGTAACTTCGAGTTATCAAACTGTAGCCTCCCGACCTCAAATCATCTGCGGTGACTTTGACTCTGTGAATAGCTTGAAAATCAGTTTTAGAATAGCTAGAAGTTCTTTCTAGAAAAGTGCCTAAATTATACTCAGTAAACGAAGAACATATGATGGAAACTTATAGTCAAACCTAAACTTAAACTTATATTTTTATCGAAAGTTATAGTGAGCCTAATACCCTGAGTTAAAGTCGACACACCTGTCACTTTTCCTTTTTGAAAAGGCAAATCTAGAAGTTAGGGGCAACGATTTTCATCAAATAAAGTGCTTAGGTTACGGACAGTGAATTTGGAATATGTGACTCAAATTGCAGTTATAAATTATCCGAATATCATTACCGTTGAGTGTACCCTAGGTAATAGCAACCATTAATTGTTACTTCGCTGCTGTGTAACCTTTGAGTAAAATAAACAACTGCTGTAGTAATCTGTGATTTTTCAGTGGTTCAACAAACTAGCAAGACATATGAGCTCGTATATAAAGGGTGATGCAAATCGCCTTACCAAAAGTGTAGTAGTTTTGCTGACTTTACACGCGAAATTCTGGTAGCTAGCTTTCCGTGTTTTATTCCTGCCATGTTGTTCCGGTTTAGCACAATTAATGCCGTCTACCAACTCTAAATTACATTAACACAACAATATATGTAGCGTTTCAAATCTTTTTGGGAAACTCGCGGCACAGTTTAAATGACCTGCAATGCGCCGCAGGACAAGTTTTCTTAAAACGTGGACGAGTAGTATTGCGCGCTACCAGTGTAGAAGGTACGTGGTCGGCTACTGACGGCACCTGAATTTTTAGAGTTGGAACCGGTTTAGTTAGAAATAAAAGAAATGATGCTCCTAAGATTTAAATCGCCATGGGACTAACATGGCACTAAGAAAAGGTGACTGTAGTCCTTGCTCTGTCCCTTATTCTCTTGGTGTGAATTGATAAACGATGAATTTAAAACTAAGCGAATGTCGAGACTATGTTAGTTCACAAATATTAACGAGCAACACTATAGAAGCATAAATCACAGAATAACAGATTTCAGGTTGAACATATGACCCAATATCTGTAGAAACCCAACAGTCCGTGTGCAGCTTCTAGTTTCCAGATCTTTCAAGTCCAAAAGTTAAATTATTATACCATGTTGACCTCACTGGTCGGGAATTTTAGTCTATGAGTACGCACTAAATATTAGTGATGGAATTCGACCTGACTTATGGAGTGGCCCTCGTTACATACGTTTAGTATCACATACTTTAGCTGCATTTTGGAATGGAACATGGAACCACATTGATTTTGTCAGCCTTTGCTTAACAATACACCCAGAAATTAAGTAACCATGCTTTAAAATCACTTGTTAGACAATCGTTATAGGTTATTTTTCCGTAGATGCACACCTAAGTAAGGTAGGTTGAGGCACAGGAGAACGGTGTGCATGTAGGGCGAAAGAAGCACTGAGACAGGAATGGGGTGTTCATCAGCCGTAAATGAATTCAGTGTCCACTTTTGGATTTGCGCTAGGCGTGCGTCTATGCTAAGATCACTATCGTTATGAGTTGGTGTCAAGGATAGGCCAAGCATTTTGAAGCAACTATTTTTGCTGGAACATATTTTACAAACATAAAATTTCACCGTTTTCTAGTAATACGGGTAACATTAGAAACTACGTTAACTGATTTTTTGAAATTAACTCTGTCGTTCCCTTTGATACATATTTCAATCGGCGAGTTGCCTAACTCTATTAAGCGCTGTTTTGCCATCGTTTGTTGTTCTTTCGACGCGTGCACAGTGGTTCACTCGCTTTGCGAGGTTTTTTAAAAATTCCGAGCCACAGCTCGTAGATATAGCTCACTGTTTTTTTATATGCAGTTCTCATTCCTACAACCGGGTCCGATGCCGCGCGCCGGCTTGAGTTTGTCAAACATTGCACGATAACTGATTGGGTCAAGAAAGAGCTAAATGGCAGAACTTTTATCGCTCACAGATCGTGTTTTTGGATCAAGAAAGAGACTGTTCGGCTTGAAAAAAGTATGCGGCATATAGTTATGAAGATATAAGACATTTCCTAGCCTGCTGGGATAAAGTTCGATTTTCACGTATGCCGTAAAGAACACCTGTAAAGAATTCCGTAAAACCAATATGTCATAATATGTGGCTACGCAATATGACAACCTCGAATTCCACGAAATGTCTTCTAATGAAGTATCCAAATGTCGTATTTCGTTTTTAAAATAACAGTAACAACAATAACAAACAACATGTGAAAACGACGGAACAGAGGATTAAAATTCCACTCAAAGCGGCGTTGCACAAACATTTAAACATAAATACAGATCTCGGAATACTGAAGAGAGTAAATCTTTTACATATTTGAAATTTCATAAAACCAACAGAAATAGTTTGAAAAAACAACCAAGTAACATTGTGTTATTCGTTATTATTTTGTCTCATCTATTATACCTAGTATTTATTTTGTCTTTGCAAGTTAGTTAGTTCTCTCCTCGGTTTACGTTTTTTACAACACCGTTCGGATTAACACCATTGTTCGGCATAGAAAAACTTAAAATATTTTGATAAACAAGGAATTTAAAACATAAAATGAAAAGTCTGGAGTTAAATTTTGGCGATTTGAAGAACTATGTATTTGGTCATATTAAAGGATTGTGTGAAAGAAAGATTAGCAAAACTGCTTGATTGCAAATGTGCAGATTCCCTTGAATTTAGAATGTTCCGAAATTCATATTTAATTTTCCAACCTATTAAAATTACTTTATATATACGTTGCTGTAAAAAAAGAAAATGAAATATTGTTGTGAATATATATATAATATATAACCGATTCATTATAATATAACCGTTTCATTTATGCAAGAGTAAACTTTAGATGCGCCCCCAACCATCCTCTTTTGAGACCATATTCAAAACGTTATTAGCGAACAAAACTCGGATTTCAATAGTAGCATCCAATTTCGACATTTTTCTGTTCCATAACGCCATAGCGCCATTAGCGAACGCCATATAATATATAACCGTTTCATTTTACTCCGTGAGTGATTCACAACCATTAATTTTAATTGTTTGTATAGCGTTTTCAGGTTTTCAGCCTCAATGTTCCATCGACAGTCTACATATCCTTGCAAATTTATTTGGCTTTGCAACGTCTGTTACAAGAGGTCAATAACTTTTTCAAAAAAGTTTCACACCATGGGAAAACATTAAAGTTTATTCTTCATTACTGAATAAAATTATTTGGCAATATGATAGATTATACTGTCTCGTGGTTACAGCACTAACACTACGTGTTATTACAACGGCTATTAGCGCAAGGGCGGATAAGTAGATATCCGTATTTTTTTTACATCGGGGCACAATAATAAATCAACAATTTGTATATATATTATATATCTTTTACTTGATTTTCTATTTTATTAGTATTTTTTCACGCATACGGATTAAAAAAACTCATGCTTTTAAGACAAAATAATGGCTTAATTGGCTGCTTATTCTATAACATTGTAACGGCTATACGGTGGTATAACAAAAAATTTTTAATCAATTTAAATGACAAAAAATCCGCATGAATAATATTTAACCAATAACTTCTTTGACAACTGAATAATAAAAGAAAAGCAACCAATTTTGCGCCCAAATCGACCTGAAACGAAATTATGATAGTACATGTATATGCAGTGGGTGCACGCATTTATGTGCAAACGTAGCATAAGATCTTCTTTACAACTTGGCATGGCGAAATGATCTATGTTTGTACTAGCTCATGGCTGTTGATAAACTAAGCGTTGAACTAAGAATACCTGATTAGAAGCGGAACAGCGAAATCATGTTATAAAACACTTCAATTAAAACAATTCTTACATAATTTATAAGGAATAGAATTGGAAAATGAACAAAAATATTTGTCTATTTCTGGAGCATTTCTAAAAGAAACTTTCACATGTTTATAATCAGCTCCAATTTTATGAAATACAATAAAAATATTACGGCACGAAATTTGTCAAAGATGTGAACTTCCGAAACTGAAACAGTTGTGGGTATATATTTTCGATAATTTTGGAATGTCGCGTTAGAAATAACCCAAATTCGTAATCGCACGCCTTTTGTTAGACGATTTAAACATATTTTAGTCTTTAAAGAAATTGCAACAATGATATTAAAAAAATTTGTGTAATATTTAAAACCGATATATGCAAAATTCAATTAATATTGCCAAGAATTCATGATGATTTCTAGTTAATAACAAGAGACCCTTCGAAATCACGGTGTAAACTGTGTCGATCATGACGCGATCCATTTCGATACTCCACCTTAATTTTGCGGTTCGGACATCGCTTATGAATTGGAAGCTTTTAGACCGAAATATTGCAGACATCGTGTAGCCACAGACAAGATTAATGTGGTGTTTACGTTATAAAGGACACCCTATGTGAAAGTTTTGTCCCCCTATGGTCTAGACCACACCATCCAGTGGTATACGGTATATGCCTACACTATGTAATGCAAAATATGGTATACGAGACACCATTAACGTAGCTATAGTGTGTTAATCTACCTATTGTTTTTTACTGACAGTGTCAAGGACACCATACATAAACCCATTATATATTGTGTGGGAATAACAGCATGGTGTAGCTATAAGGCGTGTTGCATGACTATGATGATAGAGTGATTTGCGACAGTCTACCTTCAGCTGAGAAGTAGAACTAACATCAGGTCCGCAAAGTAGCAGTGCTTATCATTCGAATTTGATTTTAAGTAGAGGTAAGAGTAGATTTCCATATGGATCGAAGAAATCACTGTATACACACTTGAGCATCTATTTACTGCAAAGCGAAATAGTTGAACGTTTTTACAGATAAATGTTATTGTGTCGGCATCGGTCCTCGACTAAAGAGCAAGAACGACGGAAACCAATTATTTATTGCATGTTTCATTTAATTAAAACTCAGAATATCATAATATCCCAGAACGAAGTTGAGAGATCATTGTTGTTATATTGGGCTTAGCTGCCATCCAGTATGAAATTTAGCTTACATGTTTGTTTTAGCTTATATTGCATGTTTCATTTAATTAAAACTCAGAATATCATATTATCCCAGAACGAAGTTGAGAGATCATTGTTGTTATATTGGGCTTAGCTGCCATCTGTATGAAATTTAGCTTACAAATACTTTCTTTTATTTTCCGTTTCCTAGTTCACTTAGGCTCGACTCACGCCGACGAATTGTATTATATTGTGTGGATTATAGTGTGCTGTTTATAGATTTGCTGAATTCTATGTTTCTTGTTTGTATTTGAGTTATGCCTAAATCCAGGAAACAGCATGGTTCGTCGCTTCAGATGGGTCCGATTGCAGCGACTCTTCTCCTCATTCATAAGTTGACTCTAGCATTAAAAATCTTGGATTTGTGGTTTTAGTCTAATGCTAGTTATTTAAAAGATATTTTAAATAAATCTCAAAGAAAATACCTACGTCCTATGGTTTTACTAAAAATATAAAGACTGTGGTTCACCAATGCCGGACTTATGCGAGTTCGAAAGCGGATTTAAGGCAGCATAAAAAACAGATTGTACTTAATTATGATTTGTTCTTTAAGACAAAGGTATAATCCAACGTTAAAGCCGACCAGGCAAATATAATTGTGACATCTTCATAAGAACTGATCGTCCGACAGATGACAAAATATATTTCTGCCATTTAGTTACCTTTGTTTTATAGCAAAACGCAACCATTAATATGTCTATTCCCCATCGTGAAATATTAAAAATCATTTTATTTAATTTAGTTGCTTAAAAGTTTGGATTATACCAATGTATTTTGTTCCTAAAAATATCAAAGACGAATATCGGTTACCGAACTGATATGAAACGAATTAACGGGGAGACCACTGCATTGTTATAAAACAAGTTTGTAGCACAAAATATACAACCGAATAATCACAAATCGTGTTTTAATCTGCTGCAGTTTCTAGTCAGGTTTTTATGTATCACTCAGTTCAATACTAGCAGGATTAACGTGGAGACCACTGCATTATTACAAAACAAGTTTGTAGCACAAAATATACAACCGAATAATCACAAATCGTGTTTTAATCTGCTGCAGTTTCTAGTCAGGTTTTTATGTATCACTCAGTTCAATACTAGCAGGATTAACGTGGAGACCACTGCATTATTACAAAACAAGTTTGTAGCACAAAATATACAACCGAATAATCACAAATCGTGTTTTAATCTGCTGCAGTTTCTGGTCAGGTTTTTATGTATCACTCAGTTCAATACTAGCAGGATTAACGTGGAGATCACTGCATTATTACAAAACAAGTTTGTAGCACAAAATATACAACCGAATAATCACAAATCGTGTTTTAATCTGCTGCAGTTTCTGGTCAGGTTTTTATGTATCACTCAGTTCAATACTAGTAGGATTAACGTGGAGACCACTGCATTATTACAAAACAAGTTTGTAGCACAAAATATACAACCGAATTATCACAAATCGTGTTTTAATCTGCTGGAGTTTCTGGTCAGGTTTTTATGTATCACTCAGTTCAATACTAGTAGGATTAACGTGGAGACCACTGCATTATTACAAAACAAGTTTGTAGCACAAAATATGCAACCGAATAATCACAAGTCGTGTTTTAATCTGCTGCAGTTTCTGGTCAGGTTTTTATCTATCACTCATTTCAATACTGGTAGGATTAACGTGGAGACCACTGCATTATTACAAAACAAGTTTGTAGCACAAAATATACAACCGAATAATCACAAATCGTGTTTTAATCTGCTGTAGTTTCTGGTCAAATTTTTATGTATCACTCATCTCAATACTAGTAGGATTTAACCCAGCTAGTAAAAATCCAAAAATATGATGCAAAAATTAGCTTCTACATTTTTCGTTATATTGCAAATATCTAAAATATTTTTCAAAATTATACTAACTAAGCGTGGAGAAATCGGCAAACTTTAACATAGCAAGAAAATGCTGTTAAAATTGGACTGAATTTCTAGCGTTGTACAAAATTTGAGAGTTTTCAAAAACCGAACCAGGATCACTCTTTTGCTTTCCAGAAAAAAATTTACGAACGAGCTCTTATAATCATTGAAATAACTGTAAGGAAATTGTTGTTTTCGAAGTTTCTTTTGCTTTTTGATACACAACTAGCATTGTGTATTTAGCGGGTGATCAAAACAAATAGCTCTCGCTGACTGAACAGATTTAACGTTTACTATAAATGCAAAAAGCTTTCCAAATATTCGATTTAGCTAATCGCCAGTCTTAATATATTGTTGTCAAGATATCTCACAGGGACCTTCGTCACCTAATCGACAATGACACGTTTGGTACAGAATTCGCTTAAAGGCAGCTAAAATTTAGCAAAAAAATGAATTTTGCGTATTTTAAATATGCAAAATGCTATCCAAATATCCGATATAGCTAATCGCCAGTCGTAGTATTTCAATCTTTGACAATTTCTTGTCGGGCGGCAACGTTGGCAACAGCCGCCTCAACGCTGCAAACGCCGTATTGAACGCTTCGACGCGTATGCGTTCACGTGTTGCATGCGCTTGGCGATACTTAAGCGTCGCTCGACGACGCTTTCGACGCTCGGCTCGACTCAGATGTTGCCAATTTGTTGACGGCCCTGGATTGGCAATTGGCTGATATTCTTCGGGCTGCGACGATGTTGTTTGGTCTTAAACGGTAGTTATACAAGTGTTTGTACACTACACACATATGCAACATTTCTAAAGAGCTAACAGCATCGTAATGATGCTTATGTTGCAAATTGAATAAAGATAATGCTAATTCAGCGTTTACGTTATAAATGACCCGCTATGTTGAAGGTTCGGCTGCCAATAGTATACCCCATACCATCCAAGGGTATATGCTATATAACTACACCATATAAACAAAATACACGGTGTATGAGACAAAATGATTTTAACAATTGGATCTAAACCCGGTAGCCATTTCACTGACGGTATCGAGGAAACTTTGCACAAACACATCATAATAAGTGTAAACAACAGCATGGTGTAACGGATATCTTACGTTTTAAAAAATTTTATGGCCTAGTGCACCGATAGCGGTGCTACACTAGCAAAGTATACCATCTTAAAATACTGTAAGAAACACTATGGCGATGAGAACATCATATAACGAAGACTTGCAGAGCCACCCAGAGTGAACAAAATTTTGACATGGTGAGCCCATTATAGCGCAAACTTCTCATCAATATGTTGTTATGTGTTGACATAAGAATTTAAAAACACCATATTTCATTTTGCTCTGCATGTCTAGAAGACAGGTGCGACGTCACCAATTTACCTGATATATAAAGGAAAATTTATTACATTGCATTTATCTAAAGGAGCATAAGTTGTACAACACTATGTTTTAAGCAAAACATATCCCGACAATTTGCTGTTCAACCGTAAAATGGTTACTGGCGGTCCGATTTCGCTCAAGTTTGATTTGCTCATGACACCTTGTGTTTGTTTTCATTTAGCTAAAATATGACTCGCTTAAAGGGTCCTATGAGTGAAGCCACCTAAACAACCTCTAATTTTAGGGTGAGTTGTATGCAAATTTTGTTACTACAGTTCATAACGTGTTGATCGTTGTTCACATTTGACGTATTCACACTGCATACGCATTACATACAGTATAGTACGTATTCAGATTATTTTTTCTTAGTTTCCCCTTTTTTCGAATTATATCTTTTTACGCTTCAAATGTTGTTGTTAACTTATGTAAATCTGAGCGACGTGGACAGAATTAGCTTGTTTTTTTACTGACGCAGGTAGCCTATAATTATACCCAATCTTTGTACGCACACAGGAACGTAGCCGCGAAAAGGATGCAAGGGGAACTGACCACCTCTGCGGTCCATGTCACATTTAGGGGCCGGGCGTTATAACGTTAGTGAATAGAACAGCTTAGAGGGGGGGGGGGTTCGAGGGCGGCAGCCTCCCGACTTAGACTTACGCTTAGTACATGGCTCATATAGGGACCTTAGCTCAGGCTAAGACTAAGGCTTAGGCTTAGTATATCGAGAATAGCATAGCATGCATTTCATTTCCGCCCCTAAAGGTTACATTGGCCACCTATGCTATAGCTTGAGCGCGCCTACAGTGGTGGAAAAGAACCGTCACGTTCATTTTGTATTCGTATATATTCAAGTTTGAGTGACGATTGAAATCCCTCCAGTGTCACGCGTTGCTCTTGGTACGAACCTGTGAGCACAATTATTCATATTAGGCAAAGAACCCTAATGTTCTGAACATAACGTAGATTATATTTTTTACAATTTAAGCCTACACAAGCTATTTGTCGCCGTAAAAATCCTACGGTAATTCGCTTAACTTCATTGCATGATACAACACAACATTCAGCGATTATAAATAATACTCTGACGATCATGGGTAACCGTACGATCCGATCGTCATTCCTGTAATGCAGATGTCACCGAAATTTTATTTGTACTGAGACACAGGCTTGTCGCCTCGTACCCACATCCCAGTCTGTGCGTCTCGATTTTTTGGCCTCATTTTAGGTAACTTTATTCTAGCCGCGGAAGGAACAAATGGCATCGTAACATTTTTGTTTTGCCTGACCCCATGTCAAGAGAAAGAATGTCTAGGTATACATCTGTAGTCATTGCTATCATAACAGATCCCATGAATATAAGTTACTAAAATATATACGGACATGGACTATACCCATTTAAGGTACGCAACCCAATTTTTTTTGCCTGACCCCATGTCAAGCGAAAGAATGTCTAGGTATACATCTGCAGTGATTGCTATCATAAGAGGTCCCATGAATGCAAGTTACTTAAATATTTACGGACATGGACTATATCCATTTAAGGTACGCAACCTAATTTTGTTCTAACTTAGGTCACTATACACCGTTCTTTTGGATGAGCGCATCATCTAACATTACGATATATGAAAAGATTTCTGTTTGATTAATTAAAATTTCAGTGCATCAGGGCTTCTTATTGTCATATGTATTTCTTTAAACATGACAGCTAATTGTGTTCGAAACTCACAGTACGGAATAGGGGCAATATTTATACCATGTTTAATCTGAGCTTATTAGTTGCGCAGCATCATTAAATTTTCGCGCTTTTGAGCATTTGCAGGAATTTGGTTCCTACAGACTCAGAAAGACATCTAGTTAAGTGTACAGTAGTAAATTTTGAACTTAGTAATGCCACGGAACATATGACCAGATCGTTTTACTGCTGAATATAATGGAATTTAAGATCCATATATTAAGGTGTGTCAGATGTAAGGAATACAATTTGGCGCTTTATGGCATCTTAACTACAAACAATACAGGCGCGAACGTTCTATTGCGAATAATGCTAAAATAAACCAATAAAATTAACAAAGTACGTTGCCATTACAGCAACAGCTGAGCTCCTCAAACGTCGTCTATTTCTTAAACAGGTAACCGCAAAGATCGAAAAACATTTCGAAATAGTTTTGTGGCAAGCAGGCCAAGTTATTCTGCAGTGAAGTTCTTCAGTTGTTCCACAGTGCTAGTCTTCCGGATGGCTGCTGCAATCAAGGAATGTGGAAGGCTGGACAATTTCCTTTTTAGTAAACCACGTAACGATGAAAACAGACTTTTTTATATCCTCCATTTCCATCTCATATAGGGTTAATAATAGTATTAACGGCTGCAAGGACCAAAAAAACGGTCCTCACGAGATCGACCCGCCTAGACAAATTTGGCCGGCCAGGGGGGGTTACCCCCCCCGGGATGGCCGCGACCCCCCCCCCCCCCCCGTGGGGGCCTCTACCCCCCCCCTGGCATGACCGACCGTCGGCATGTATGATCTTATGTATATGGGCACACAAGGATATTTTAAGTAAGTAAAGATACATACATTTGTTTATTTTCTTAAAACTAGGAAATTTTTGGGAAAAACTGCCGCTTCCCGAATCCCCCGCTCTAAGCTGTTCTTTTTTAACAATATAGCGTCCGGCTCCTAAAGGTGACACTTGCCAAATCGGGAGCCTTTTGGAAGGAAAAGTCGGGAATAATCAGGAAACCGGAAATTTCTAGAAAAGAAAAGTCGGAAATTGTGGGGAAAACCGAGAATTTTTGGGAATTAAAAGTGAGAATTGTCGGGAAATGAGAAAATTAGGAAGGAAATTTGGGGAATTATCTTGAAGCGGGGAAAATCGGGAATTTATACGAAGGAAACCTCCGGAATTTTGTCCACTAATTAGGGAATATTTCGAAAGGAAAAGCCTGCAATTATCGATAAATGAGAAAATGAGGAATTTTGGGCAGGAAGAGTATGGAATTGTCGTGAAACGAGAAATTCGGGAATTTTGAAAAAGGAAAAATTGGGAATTTTTCGGAAACAGGAGAATCGGGAATTTTCGAGAATGAAAAATTCCTTCCCAAAAATTACTCAGTTTTAAGAAAATAAAAAATGTTATGTGTGTCAATTTATGTAATACACACATATATATACATATAAAATATATTTTCCAGCGGGAAACGGGAAGCCTCTAAAGGTGACATGGGTCAAAATTTGGAATGGCAGAATACAGAATTTAAGATGAAAAATTTAGGGAACGCTAAATTTTTGAGCGTAAAATAATTTAGTAGGCTGCGCAAAATCATTGAGCAAAATTTTTCCTTGCCCTGGGGCACCGGATACCCTCATACACCACTGACTCGTGGTAATCAGTGATATTGATAAAATCTTACTTTCTCAATCAACATATTAAGACTAATTTCCATTTCACATAATTCAACAAAATATTTTAATTGTACTAAGAAACGATAAAATGGTATTTGAAAATAATTATATAAATATTGATTAATTAGTACTATTTATTGCTTGTTTTATCATGGTTCGATATTTGTTCTGTGATAGACTTTGTCTTCTCAGGCATAGAAAACTGAATAATATTTGATCAGCTGTGTAAAACAATGTTTCAGTATATACGTATACCAGTATAGTTAATTTTTGTATATATAGTACACATTGGTATTAAGGGACATATGGTATTAAGGGACACTAGTAACTTTTAGCGGGACGTACGATAGTAGTTTTAACCCTATTTTGGGGAAATAAGGGACAAACTATTAATGCAAATATATTTCACTATAGAAAAAATATAAACATCTGAGAGTTGGTACAAACAGAGCCTAGTATATACGCTTTCCAATAGTGCAAACTTTAATGTTGTAGGTTTGATATTTATTTATATTTATTTGATATTTTCCTCACCAAACAGGTAAAAATTTTCAGTGCGCAAGTATAACTTAGGCAAAAATTGTCTCACGGGGCCTATAAGAAGGGTGATGGTTGGAGACAAAGGCCCTAGGCACGGCCTTGTATATATTAAATTGGTCCCGGTGTAGGCTATGATTACACAAAAAGGGAACCTAATACTATGTCCAGTTAATATTTGTTGATTAGAGCTATATTAGTTGTTATTCGACGTAATGGGAACATATTTCAAAAAGGATAAGGGGGAATATTTCACAGAAGTAATATTTTGTAAAATTTAATATGACCCTGCTTACCATCATGCTTTATAAATTTTTTAACAATTTCGTAAGACACGTACGTTGATCTTTTATACTTCGCTTTATCCAAGAAACCAAAGCTAAATATATTTTAACAAACAACAAACAAGCCAGAACAAGAGGCAGTAGCATAACGAGTGAGCCCCATGATTGGCAAACTAAAATTGGAATGATTAATTCTGAAAAGTCTCGACATATAGAGCAAAAGTTCTATATATGAAAATCAATGCCTACGCCTGACTTCAATGAAATATCGACAGATTTGACTTCAAAGAAATGCTGAAGACCAATATTCAAAACACCTTCGTGCTGCTTATAAAACCTATCGAAAAACTGAGGTAAGATCCTAGAATTACAGCAACAGCAAATCGAAACGTTCGAAGTCGATCTATGGTCGCACCGACATAGAGTACATCTTAGTTGTGGAGCCAGGGGCATCGCAAGGGGGGCAACTTTTTAGGGACAAACGTGAAAAATTTAACTGGTGAGGGTATAACGAAATGAATGTAAATGACCACCCACCCAATTCTGAAGAACTTGCGACGCAACTGTGTGGACCTGTGGACGACTCAAGCTGCACGGTATCATCCACTGCTGATGCTGATGAAAGTGTTCAAGCAATGGTTCGTTGTAACCATATGTTGGCTTTGAGAATTGTGTGTCGGACGCACCGATGTTTGTTGCCAGCGTCGTTGGTAGAATCGTGTCGCCGAATGTGAATGCGTCGCAGAAAATAGACCAGTACCGAAGAATTTGGTCGGAACTGTCGTCGGGACGTAGACGTTGCTCCTCGAGCGGTGTGCCTGTCGGCAGGACCTAGAGCGCTGGCCACCAAAGATCATAGGAAAATTTCGCCCAGACTACAGAGTCGATCGTTTTGATTTCGTACGATGTCGTTGGCACTGGAGAATGGTGGCGATCAGTGCTTGTTTCTTTTTGTGACCAGGCGAGTGCGGGCTTCATGCGATCGAGCGAAACAGTCTTCGCGCTACCAGCGTTGTTAACAAGAAACGGTTTTGCACCTATTATGATTAGTTTTAGATTCTGATTAGATTCTTGTTTTGTTACGGAACAATGGATGTTGATTACATATCGTGTACTGCAAAATAAGATCGTTAGTGGTGGCCATCATAAGTTTGGCACGCAGGAATGGAAGACACGGTTCAAGGCCATCAAACAAGTCGAAAGTAGTATCGGGCGCGGCAGATTTTACAGCCAAATGGCAATAAAGTTCTCTACTACGCTGTGAATATATTATTCATAATAAACTGAATCCATAATTTTGGTCGAAAATCGCGTTATTTGCATATGGAGGTCCTGCAATGCTCTGCGCAACGGCTAAAATGTGAAATCCTGCACCTTACACAGAATATAGCCAAGCTCAAGATGTAGTGTTGAGGAACGGCTGACTTTGAAGTCTATCATTAATCATTGACGTCTAGTAAACATACTACTGAAATATGAACTTGGTAAATATGTCAATATAGATGCACGATTCTAGACAGCGTTACCTTTCGTCTCAAAAACTTTGATATAACTCCCAACAAAAACCTCTTACAACGACCAAAAAAGTTCAGGCAAAATTCTGGGAATGAGTTAAATTATATATACAAATTTTGACTCGAGCTTGGCATTATTGGATATAACAAATGGGCGCTTCTCCTCAGATAAAATAAGGCATTCAGAAAAAACTTGATACTTGGAGACCGAAAAATCACAAACTTCGGGTCGACGAAATATGGTGTTTGTTGCCTGCTTCTTCGATGAAATCACCTTTTCTTTAACAAGCTAAGTCTCAAGTTTACCCCCTTTGTTATCGGGCAAATTTCAATAAACAGTTATCACACACATCTTTAAAATTTCAAAGATAATTCCTTGAAATTTCGAGGAATATTTCTTTGAAAAATAATATCTGGTGGTGTAAAATTCAAAGAAATTGTTTTATTTTCACAGAATGTATTTTGAGTGTTAATGTAACCCCATGGGAGGACGACCGGGCCCGCTGCTCTAGTTTGGAACTTTGAACCTTGAGTATGTACATATGTCATAAATAAGTGTAGTTTTAGCATAAAACTCAAGTGGTCATACCAATTTAGGGTCAGGGTCAAAGCACGTCTTTGTCAAATTGTAACTAATTAAGTGTTTAGAAATGAGACATAAAAGAATAGTGAGTCTACTTTATTAGCTATGCTTAAGCTTTAATTTTGCCTTGGGGCATCCAGTAATTATACGTCAAGACACATGTGAAACCGAAACATAACATGCCAAACACCATCGTATAACACATTGGTGGCGTGTTAAACTAATGATTCACTTTGACTGAGCAATGCTTCGCCCTTGATTTGGTATACATAGCACCTGTTTTAGGAAGCCGATGGTGCAGCTCGGTAATCCTAGTTGACCAGAGGGGCGAATTTTGTTCCTTCAGTTTCATTTATTAAAAACTTTAACTCAAAATTTCATTCACACCAGTACAGTATTTGCTCATATATATAGTATAGTTCTTAGATTTCTGGCAAAATATTAATTCCGAAAGGACACATACTGATTTTGCGGAACTGATACTTCGACTTGTGAACTTTAGACAGCGTGGGGTGCTTAAATTGTGGAAAACTAAAATTTCTTGAAATTCCCACGTGAATTTGGAAAATTAAAACCTTATAAATTCCAGCGGCAATATGGATTATCTGAAATTACCGTGAAAATTTTGCAATGTTTAGGTTCCAAAAATAACTGCATAGCCACCGAAAATTACATGCAAAAGACCGTCTAACTTTGATGCAGCTGTGGAGCTTGACAAGGTTCCTCGAGGAAGTGAGTAAACTGCTCCTAAATGACGTAGCGGTTATGCGGTGTTCATGACAATGTTTCCTACGTTTAGAACCTATGTACATCACACTGTGTACAACAGGGTAACTTAAACACCCCATGTTTTTTAAAATTTTTTTCAAAAGTAGCAAGCTAGGGGTATTCCCAGTTATTGACAGTGTCAAGCACACCGTATGATCTTGTAGTTTCATTGACACTATGCGGCATTATTTCATCAACGTTCTTATGCCCTCGATAGAAATATCGAGAATTTAGAAATAACTACACAGCACGATTGACTAATAAACCCTATTAGCTGTACACGATGTCCGTTATAGTTTATTCGCGCCAAATTGGTAGCTACTGGTGTTTGCGACACTGTAAAGAAAATATTTAGTAGCCAGGGGTGGCGTACACCCTCGGCAGTTGATTTACAGTATAGGTGTCACCCTGGATGTCTATACTGTAGGGTCGCAACAATGGGATAAAAGTTGCAAACAGCGGGGACATTATAACGTGAACGCCACATTAGCGTGTGAGGCTCGCAGACAACCCATAGAATGTTTTAATCTACAGCTGCCACAAGTTCATCGACATTGTACGAAATACACGTTAAATAAATCAGGAAGGAATTCAATAGATACAAACTTCGCCAAAGCTAAAGTTACCAAAACTTGTCGTCTATAATGCAAGGTCACACAAAAATTTATCAACTAAATACAGTCTATCAACTCCGTGAGTAGATAGAAAATGCTGGCTTTGCCCCCCCACACAGTGGTGGGGGAAGTGGGGTGATGACTCATGGCCCCCACACACAAGTCATATATATATATATACATATATATACCCCACACATAATTTGGCAACATATAACAGTTGATCATTAGTGATATAAGAAATACTTGCTATTGTTGCTTAGCAACGATAAACTATAAATATACACAGATATATACTTTTTACAGCTGATATTTGAACTATTTATAATATGCTAGATTGTTGAAATCCGCTAAGATATATGCTGTTCTGGTAAGTAAGAAATGCTTTATTTAGAACCACCAAATTTAGTGTGAGATGCATATATATTTGCTATTTCAAGCATGCATGATGTAAAACCATTAAGCTTATGTTTATGTAACAAGAATGACATCATCGTATTTTCGACTATTCATTGTAACTATTTGAATAATACATGAATGATTGATTGAGGCAATGACGCCACTCCATCTGTTTATGATATGTGGTTTTAAGAATGGAAAATGTTTGGGTAGGTCAATATAAGCTGAAACAATACATATACACTAGTATGATTTGGCATTGAGAACTGTAATTTCCAGGTGGATTTGCGTTTTTGATTACACATTGTTAGTATGAGAGTTTAATATTTTTTCCTGCTTGGAACTGTTGTATTTCGTTGTGTAGGATACATGTGTGGGGTATAATATTGATATATATTTGGTG
>JASANE010006079.1:0-16763 GCA_030248225.1 Trileptium ribeirensis | reverse complement strand
TTGTGTAGATGATGGAACACATTGTTTAGGCACGATTCGTTTTTGAGGATGCTTATTCTTTATGGCAAGTACCATTTTTCGTTTATAACAGCAAATCATACATTTTAAACACTTTTAAAACTCATTTTTAACACATTGCTCTAAGATGTGACCATAATCCAAGCAAAAAGGATATTTTTTTCACAACGTAGTACCACAAATGTTGCAAATATAAATAAGTGTACAAGATAGGTGCCTAAAGTTCGTCTCTTTAGGAGGTAGACTGTTCCTTTGGAGGTGGGTCGTAGCAGGGTTAGGTCAGCGGGTGATAACTAAAATTTTTTTCCATGTTTCAATTTTTTCTCGTAAATGTTTCATTTTTCAAAACCTTCTGTGAAATATTTTGTAATTTTGTTCAGAATTGCTAAAATTTTCCGTTCGCATTAGCCCCGCTGGGAGTGGAAGGCCTCAGGGGATAAATAAGGGTTTGATCCAGGCTTAAATAGCGTTCCCACTATCTCATCTATTGGCGCATGTAATACCATTTTGAAAAATCGGCCTTTTCGTCCAAAGCGTTATTCCCTTATTCATTTTGCACATAGATAAAAACATGGTATAAGTTATTGTAATGGTTCCGCTATATTAGAAACTAAACAACAAATTAATTATCATGTTCATCTGATTAATGGAACTGAAAAATAAATATTGAATAAAATTTTAAGTTACAATTTTTGGTGATACAAGACTACGTTTAGGAACCATTGTTTAGCACTTTTTTGAAAATATATATTAGAAACTGAATTAGAAAAAAATCGTAGATTGCAAAACTACAGGCTCAAAAAATATGTAACGTGTAGAAAAAATTTGCTTGGAAAATCCTGAGTTTTGTGTATTAAATTTACCAACATATTTTATTGTTCGTTTTTAGTATATACATAAATGCCACACCTCTGTCGGCGAATTCCAAACTGCCGTGAAAATTGGAACTTAATACTTGAAAATAATTATAACGTTAGAAAAAATAACAGCTTAGAGCGGGGGTTCGGGGCGCACCACCACCTCCCCCCCCCCGATTTAGGCTTAGGCTTAGTGTATGTGTCATATAAAGACCTTAGCTTAGGTTAAAACTGAGGGTTATGCTTAGTATACCGAGAACGGCATGGCCGGCATTTTATTTCCCCCTTCAGGGTCACTTGGGCCCTCATAACTTTCTAACGGCGGCGTAGATTTTGATAAAATACACACCAGTAGATTTCTCTCACCAAACTAAGCCGAACGGTACCTACACAACATGACCATATTCATAAGAAAAAATTTTTGGGTTCCCAAGGCGGGACCATTGGAACCTCAAAAGATCGAAAAAAATTTTTTCCAGGGATGTGCGTAAAATTAGTATTTTCTGAACCGCCTCATAGAGCCGAATCGATTGATACCAAAATCTGTATCTTCAAAATTGACCAAATTCGGGCTAGCGGGGGCTAAAAGAAAAGACCCGGAAATCATATTCCATTCCGGACAATTATATATATTCGAACTTAGCAGAGATTCACAAGAGGATAAATATCTTATTTTTGTTTGGTACATATATTATGTAAATCAACCCGGTATACCTTTTCTGGCGTTAGGCGCATATGTATAACTTCAACTATCACCATCTTGCTGCATAAATCAAAACCATTTATTCATTTTTAGATAATCACCGTCAGTGGATAGCTCAATACTCCGGAATGCCTTTTGCTCAATGTCGAATGAGTAAGCGTGTATATAAACATTTAGTTGATTCAAAGCGTTCGTTTACCACTAAAGAAGAGAACAGCTGCTGATTTTATTGTCACATGTTAAATTAAATTTTAAATGTACTATATAATTTTAATTTAATTAATACAATATAATTTTAATATAATTTTACAATTTTACATGTTAAATTACATTTTAAATTCCGGTTTTACGCCCCCCTCGTTTTCCACGGTGCGTTAAGGCGATGGATCATTGAATAATTGTGTTTATCTTAAATGTACGTTATTTACCTGTATTACGAGTTTTATGTTAAGAGCATATAGGAGCAACATATGTAACATGGCAACATGCATGTAAAATATTTTTTGCTGTAAAGGTTTGTGCCAAACAAATCAATGTACGCGTAAATGTGTATTTATGACAAAATATATCTATGGTAAACCAAACATATTTATGATTTGAGTGAAATCGCTTCTTGTTGAAAAACATCTATGTTTAGATTCCAAACATAGGATAACAAATGATCTTTATACATTATAAATAACCTTATTTAGTATCGATATGAACCAGCCTATGACGTGGTGATCACGCAATGTTGCTAAATATATATTATAGCTGATCCAAAGTTAAAATCCAGTTTAGAAACAGCTCTTGTTTAGTTGCACCACTAAAGCTTTTATTATAGTAGTATTAATGATTATTTGTCCTGATCATTTAGCTAAAGTGCCAGCGACTTGGGTCTCGCTCAGTTAGTCTTGGTTGGGTTTACCTTATTTAATAAAATTGTTTTCGTATATTACATAAAAATTTTTGTATCCTTAGGTATATTTTATGTCATATATTAACTCCTACAAGGCTCTGCTATAATTTTAGTATTCGCGGAACCTGTATAGAAATCAATATAGCAAAAATACCGCGTTATTTTTAACTAGTTCCCACAGCCGTAAGGGTATTATATTGTTTTCAACTAGTTAATTCACCAGGAACGGTGAACATTGTTTTCGATAAGTTAGCACACCCGTAAGGGCATTATATTGTTTTCAACTAGTTAGCACACCCGTAAGGGCATTATATTGTTTTCAACTAGTCCACACACCCGTAAGGGCAATATATTGTTTTCAACTAGTCAACACACCATTAAGGGTGGCATAAAAACCGTTTTATCAGTGTAATCTGAGGTTTTGTGCCTTTACATTTCACCAAAAATTTAACTATATAAAAGACTGCATTTCAACTGGGCCATTTTAGTACTAACCTGTCACTATAACCTGCTGGTTTGCGTAGTTTACATTAATAGCTTTGTTATATTTGAGCCCTTTATGGTATCGTAATGCAAAGGAATATTAGTTATACCATGCTAATTTCTTAAAAGGATGGCTTTTACATGCAACATATGTAATCAACAATTTACCCTACGGAATCGTTTGACTCAACATATTAATAGTATTCACAGAAACATGGAATTCAAATGTGAGAAATGTAAACATGACATACCCGTTGAAAGGCTCCTTGAGACGTCACTTGAAAAAATAACATCACTGCGGAACGGCAATTGCAACAGTAGTTAATGCAACAGCCATTTATCAAGTATCAAGAATAAATTAACAAACTGTTGCTGAAACGCTAGCTGATACACTGAAACAGAAAGTTCAATCAAAACATATAAGTGTAGACGATGATCTAGATATGGCGAACGACATGAAGTACTAACATCGATCATATTTGATGGATGAAGTGTGGAGAAATAAAGCTATACAAGTTGGTCAAGGCACTAAAAGGCTATATGGATTCCTACTGTATGGCTCCAAATCATGTTGTCAATGACATATCAATGTTCTTCGAACAATCAAAATCGATTTTGGACTCACGATTTACCACTACCACGAGGATGCGGTGTCAAGTTATCCGCGAGGGTTGAGTGTCAGCTAAGAAGACTCGATGGTGTAATGCTTATGGCGTATTTTAGCATTAAAGTAAGATAGCAATATTATCTAACAGATTTATGAAGTATATTTTCTAAATTGATTATTAGAGAACTATATGAACCAACGCTAAAATTTAATTTATAGATAAAATTACGCAAATCATTACATTATTTTGAAATAGCATATTGTTACTATATTTGCAATATATGCAGTAGTTTATGCAATACATTAATTTTCATAATGCACAATTCTACTGCGATCACACATTAATGAAGCAATAAAGGCATTTTTAATTAAGATTGTTAACAAGCTCGATGAATTCGAAGCTTGTGGAACGATTTGGGTTTTTAAAGATGCGTGTCATCCAGACGTGAATCGCATACTTTACCAGCCATTACATGGATTAACATACGTCGCATTACCAGCATCAATTCGTAACAAACACATGGTGCTTAAACTTCATAAGAACGACAAGAATTGCTTCATATAGTCGATCTTGGCGGTACTTCCCCAGTACATTGGAAGAGCACGCGGCGCGGGTTAGCAGCTACCTTACAGACGAAACGGAACTTAATGTGAACGATATCGCCTGTCCCGCTTCCTTCATGCTATTCTGTGTTTCCAACATCAAAACAACATCGCAGTCAACGTGTATGGATTGGAAGATGGAGTCAGGTATTCTCTTTTTATATCAAATTCATGACATCTAATATTATGCAAATAACATTATGCGGGAGTCACGTTATAATGTCCCCATCACTTGGAACTTATGTACCCCTCACAATGGCAGGCACACCCTAGACTACAGGGTGTCTTAGACACCCCTGTGTTTTTAAATAAAGTTCCAAATAAATTTCAAACAAAGCTAGCTAATAGTTTGGCTTATTTCAGACGGTGTCAATGAACCGTCGTTGTTTTTTCGTTTTGCTCAGGGTTTCCGCCACCCCGTGGGGTCATTTTACATAGGGCCTACAGGATACCCTAGAAACACCGCATTGGCAAGCACAAAACACCGAAATACTACATTGCCAAAATGAGGTATCTAGGGGTGTGCCCGACACCCTCATATTTTGTTATATGGTGTGGGTGTCACTATCACCGTCTTTACGGTATAGTCTACACTACAGGGGGACAAAAGTTCCAACTGTTGGGACATTATAACATGAATCCCACATTATAGCGTAATTCAGAATTTAGATGCTTTACTCAACACTCATCGTCGCAATGCACACACTCTATTTTTACGACCAGTGTCTTAGATCTTGTAACGGTGGCGAAAAACTTGGTGTCATGTACAAAGATGTCGCAGTGATCAACCCACACGTGCCGAGGTACCACCTCTCCAATTGGTCACGGAATTTATCAATCTACATCGCATGTGGCGTGTACCGTAGGTGATGCGGATTTTGGATGTCTATTAGAAAAAATCGAGATATGTCAACCCTGACCCCAAGGATCGTTCAACAATATCTACTGTCATATTTCATTATGTTATAGATTATTTGATGTGTTAGGATGTTGCAACTACAGAATACAATTTGTACATCTATTGTGGTGGTAATCTAGGAAAAACGTTTTTAACAACGTTAATGAGTTGTCAGCATCATTTCAACAACACTTTATAGAACGTTGTCAGAAGTCAAAAATTATGACCGATTTGGATCGATTCAATCATCGAAATGCTACAAATGGCTATTTGTGCGTATACATGAAAATAGCAACACCGCAAACCAATGTCATATATGTGGACGACAACGAGGTGCGGCTAATCACAAATATCGGCTACCCACTCGTGATGTCACAGTCATGTTTCGCCATTTACGACGGTACGATGGACACCTTATTATGCAAGAATTAGTAGTACGTATGTAAAGAGATAAAACTCGAAGTTGAACGTACTACACAGAGTATGAGGAATTATATGACGTTTCGATTAAGCGGAAAGGGAAAAAGACAAAACGGTATGGTAGCAGCCCATTTATTCTTGAAGAGGTGGAGAATATGGAGGACGATGTTGATGAATGCTGGGATAATACATTGATGGTGTAGATTTTTTACCATGACATGATGATAACGACGAATAAGATGAGATTGGATACAAAATTCGATTCGTTGATACTTTTTAATTTTTACTTTCATCATTACAAACATGAAATTTTTAAAAACAATGGTGCGATGGTAGGGGCACTTGTCAACGATATTGAACTTATGCTACGCAAAGTGTTTTCCCTTTCAAGTATTTGAATAGTGCACAGCGGTTAAGCGAAATGACACTGGTGCCACAAGCAGCGTTTCATTGTACCCTTAACAGAAACAGTATTGCGAACGAGAACCACCAACATCCAGTAGAGGTATGTAGACATTATGAATATTAACAGATTAGGCGAGTATCATGTATTTTACCTCTAGAGAGATATCTTACTTCTGTGCGACATTTTCGAAAACTTTGGGCTTTTGCTTTCGAAACGTATAGTTTTGATCACACATGCTACAACACACTACCCAGCTTCTAGTGGGATGCGGGTCTCAAGCCCACCGGTGTCAAATTAGATCTCATCATCGATGGCGACGATTATAGATTTTTCAAGCGCTGCATACATAGTGGAGTATGGGTTATATCTCATCAATACCCTACATTGATCGAAGGGCGAATAACCCTACATTGATAGTTTTGACAGCATTCAACCAACGGAGTACAACATGTACCTCCGTGCACACAACATATTATGGTTAGTTATCGTTTAAAAATTACCGGGAAATAACTTTAGATGGTTAACCCGGAAACAAAATAATTCAAATGAATGGTCAGCAGCGGATATTATTGTAGAAATTAGCTCAGTTCTGGAGGTTAATTTGAAATACCCCTATTATAACCATTATAACGTTTCCAATGATTTCTCATTAGCACTGTAACGCACACAAATCACCGATAATATATTATAAAGTTATTGCAACCAAATCAAAGATAAAGACCATGTTACAAATGTCTCAGAAAATATTCATAGCAAACTTTTTCAACAACATTGTACACCTCAGAAACCTACAAGTTTTCCTCAATTGAAAACTCCAATTCAAACACATACATAGCTTTGAACCAGTGCGAGCGAATGAAGCCCTGTCATCTTTAAGACACAGATGCGAAAAAATGCGAAAAGTGATTTTGAAACACATTTATATAAACTACTAGACAACGTAGTATTCGGGAATACGATGAAAAATGTGCGAGGCTACGTGAGTATCAAATTGGTATTCGATGAGCAAAAGCATGGAAAATTAGTGAAAAATCTTCGTTATTCAGTGACCACGACATTTAACAAAGATCTCGTTGCAGTCAAAATGAACCGGAATCGGCGAAGTTATGTAAACCCATATAAGTCGGTTTTACTGTATCAGACACCTCAAATAATCTCATGTACTGTACAATTTTCGTTACAACTACGTGAAGGTGATCTTACGGAAGTCTGTGTCGGTTATTATTCATAGACACTGATTCGCTATCTTACTCTGTTTAAACAAACAATATTTATAGCCATATGCAATCAATTCAACATATTTTGAAACTAGTGATTACCCCACAGACCATCCATTGTACTGTATAACAAATAGAAAGGTTCTTGTCAAAATGAACGATGACTTGGCTGTAGTTCTAATCGAAGAATTCGTTGGGTTACGATGTATAAAAGGCGGAGACATTGAAAAGAAAAGAACAACAGTATAAAGAAAATTTTGAAAAAATGAATTTCTCCTAAAAGATTTTGATAAAATTCTATTAGACACTGGAAGTATGCGACATAAGATGAACTTTAACGATCAACTAACACTAAACACAGTGATATTGAGTAAGACTAGCTTATCGGCATACGACGACAAACTATATATTATAACGTTGGTATTGTATCTTTGGCATTGTGATATTGCACCCAATGAGTGTTTCTTAAGATTGTTATATGAAACGTGCAACACGTGATTGAGTTTAGGATAATATGTGTTATTGTATATATTTGGCAAATATAGTGCTATTAGCAAATGTGCAGTTAATTTACAAAGAACTGATGTAGATAGCCTGCGCACTATATAGGCGTTAAACATCCAGAAATGTCTTAAAAGCTACTATTTTTTATATCATACAGTTACAATGGATGGCATGTTTAGAGCTATTTATTACGATTTAATGTAACGTTACTGGATTTTATGCAGCGCCAAAGCCTTACCGCGAGGCTCGAAAACGTGGTGTTAATATGAAATTGAAAGAAGTGCAGCAATGGTTTACGAGCACAGGAAACTCAGACCGTACACAAACCCCAAAGACTTAGATTTAAAAGACGTCGTACTGCTGTGAAAGGGTTGAGATATTTGTTTCAAGCTGACTTAGCAGACGTGCAGCTTACAGTCATGGGCATAAATATCTTCTGGTTGTGACCGATTATTTTTCAAGTATGCGTGGGTTGTATCTGTTAATAATAAGACCGCAAACGCAATTCTAATAGCCCTAGATAAAGAATTTAAGTATACCAACTCCGATAACTTTCAAACAGATAACGCAAAGAATTGGTCAACAACATAGTCTATGAATACTGTAAGAGTAAGTGTATAAACATTTATACAGCAAAGACCAAAGAAACTAAAGCAAGCTTGGCGGAACAATTCATTCATACGTTCACCAAAGCGCTGAATTTACAAGGCCACACCAGTTCATAATATACGAAGATATATTAATAATGTGCAGAGTATAGTAAAAACGTATAATAACTCTGAAAATAATTATAGATTTGTACCCTCCAAAGTCTCAGTAGAAGACGAGGATTATATACGACAGAATCTATTCCCAGCGAATAACATTGGTCTTCGATATAATTTAATCTTAGTGATACATTGCGCACTAGCAAGAAAATGATTCAGTGTGGACGTGGCTTCACCTAACTTTGGCCACGCGAAATATTTACAACTCAACTCACGTTTAACCCTCTAATATATGAGATAAATTATGGAAATAACGAAACTATCTTAGGTAGAGTTTACACTCAGAAGCTTCAAAAAGTATATGTCAGTGATGAACCATATTAAATTGACAAAATTATACTTAGACGAAAGACAAAATCAGGTACAGAGTACCTTGTGAAATGGTTGCGATATCCGAAATTTATCATACATGAAGGAGCTATTACGATTATTTATAGATGTACAAAACGTACCCATACCGTTACAAAATACAGTCATATGGGTACAGATTGGGGTGCAGAATATTGATATGTGGGCACAAATTATGCAGACATGGTTATGGTACAGGGATACGTATGGGTACATAATGCTAATATATGAGTACATACGTCTTTACAATGTATGGACACTGATGATTGATACACAGGTACAGTATGTGGCGAAATATGAGTATACGGTACATACGTATGGTACAAAATAGGGTACATGTAGATAGTGTTTAGTGATATATGGGTAGAGATGAGGAATACATGGATACATAACACACATTTATGGGTGCAAAATATGGGTACAGTTTATTGATATATGGGTACAAAATTCGAATATATTGATACATAACACATATGTATTGATACTAAATAAGGGTACATATAGACACAGTTTACTGATATATGGGTAGAGATTAGGGATACATGGGTACAACATAGGTGTACGCATGGGTACCCAAGTACAATAAGCTACAAAATAGGAGTTCCTGAAAGTTCTTAAAAAGCAACAAATATATGCAACAACCATTATGGATCATCTATGTGTCAATTGTAATTGTACTTATACTTGTCGTCAGCATTGGCACAGACATAACAAAATTCGTAGGAATATGGATACGAAGACGTCGAATGAATCTACTACTGGAAAACGGCATCGACGGAATGATGGAAAACGAGAGTCGACTACGGACATGGATAGCCAACTGACACGAGGAAGGACTATGGATCAACCGATCACAGAATCTAAGCCAAACCAGAAAGGAGATAAATAACAACAAAAACCACGAGTTTCGGTTATGGATCACCAAGATGAATCTAAAAACAGAGGAAAGCGCCCGATAAGTTCAATAGAAAACATTAAACGACGGCGATACACAGTTTCAAAACAGTTGGCAGAATAAATTATAACACACTAAATTTCAACCAATTTCAATTTGTCAGTTGAAAACTGCTAAATTAAATACTACCAATTGCATCGTTGATGTTCGAAATAGTAATGTGGTTTTACACTAGGAAGTACCGTTCACCGTACCGTTATAAGCGGTCACACAGGGAGCGGCAAAACTAGACGGATTTCTCAGTTATTGATCAATGGGCTATTTGATCAAGTAGTTAATAACATTGTGACGGCTTCGGTATTCGATGCAGCATTGTTCATGAAATATGCGATGATTTTGACATTTTGTTACATCAATGAATGATCAATTATGAATGCGCTATTCTTTAATTTTTTTGGTATTGTTGAACGATGCTGAATGCTGGACGATGATTATTACTTTTGAGTAAATTTTGGTTAAGACAAACGACTTCTGCTGTCCGTAAAGTTTTAACTTTTTAATTATTTGTTTACATAATCAGCACGTACACGACACCGGTGATGGCTGTGACACTGTTTTAGAATTACTTAGTCTATACTTCAACAGCTAAACTAAGCAGTTTCCGTTAAATTTTTGAACGTCGTACTGGGGACTTCCGTAAAATACTGCGACTATTGTAACGCAGCTGCACTGGCAACTTCCGCAAACAAAAAAGCCGCACTAGCAACTTCCCTAAAATAAAACTACAGACGTATTTATGCTCTATATCTAACACCTAGGTAGGCTTTATAGCTACACGCTTACCCCGAAAAACGCTACACTACTACCAACCACTAATTAGCTATTAGAGTTATTACTTACTTAGGGTACATTACCACTAACTTAGCGCGGTACTCACTGACACTTTAAGTCGCTTTTCTTGCTCACACCGTGTCGCTTGTGCCGGAAGCTCTTCCGACGCCTACGGCAGTTACCGAACGGAACTCGTCCATACGCAACAGCGTTCGAACGGAACTCGTTCACACGTAACATCCTTCGAACGGAACGCGTTCACATATACCGCCATCGAACGGAACTCGTTCTCAATAATTTTCTTCGAACGGAACTCGTTCAAGTTTTACTGTCTCCGAGAGTAACTCGCTCATTTCAACGACACTGATCATATTTTCTTACGTTGGAACGGTACTCGTTCATTTCACTGAACAGCGCCCCGGGCCTAGCAACTGATAACAAACAAAATGGCACAATGCCAATTGATCAGCCGAGTTATACTGCTGCAACACCTTGAGATTGAACTGAAAATATGTTGAGAGCTCTTGAGAAACAAAATAATGACATATCACAGCTACCCTAAAGTCAAAAGGAAATCAGTGAGTTCGTGGCTACGCTACAAGAACAAGTCATCGATATTGACACAGCAACAACTAAATCTTCATATCCAGCGGACTTAAACTTTTATCATGGCAAATTAAGTGAGGATTTCAAACAATGGTACGAGCTTTTCGAACTTTCGCAAATGCAAACAATTGGACTGTGGTGAGAAAACTTAAAATCTTACCCGCCTACTTGCGGGGCACCACGCTTGAATACTAAGAGGATTACCAGAACCTACTAAACGAAGTTATCAATCATTAATTAAGGAACTCTGCACTGCACTACAAGCCCCATAGGGTGAGAAAATCCAGCGAAACGAGCTCATGCGAAGAAAACAACTTCATTTTGAGACTGTCACAAATGTCGGTCAAGCCATAAAGGTTCTCACACACGGAGCATGGCCTGAGCTAGATGATAATGCCAGAGACTCCTTCGCATGTTACTTTTTCATTGAGGGACTTAGACTAGCACGCTTAAAAAGTTTGTACTGTCCAAATAGCTTAAGTCACTTGAAGAAGCCATTAAGTTAGCTGAGAAAGACGAGGCTCAAATCCGACTAACTAATTATGAAACTTATGAGGGTGCTAAGGGTTCTGATTCTACATTAGAGCTTGACGGCATCAAGCAAGCTTTGGTTAAAATGGCAGATAGTCAAGCCACGTTACTATCGCACCTCAATGATAATAAAACTAATCAAATTAAGTTCAACTCTCAAACTTATGTAATTGGAGCTGTCAATTTCCAAACCAATCGAATTAACGTTGAGACTCCTAACTATGGCTTAGAAATCGAACGACTTCACCGACTAGTAGACGGTTTTTTTCGATCTCATAACCGTGGTAGTAACCACAGGCGACCATCCCAGGTTACAGATTATAGCCGCATGAATTTTAGGAATAGGTCTCCGGCTAATGGGAACCTGCGGTGTGATTTTTGTCGCAGGAATCATCATAGTTACACTTGTCCTCATAAACCCGATCGTAATTATGAGGGATATAGCAATTTCCGAAACTATGGAGACCACGGTAGGCAATATTACGATAATTAAAACATGCGAGACAATCGGGACACAGGTAGGCGAGATTACAGAGGAGCTAGCATGCGGGACTAACAACACTGGTCGATTACACCGTCGAGAACACCTTCTAGGGAGCGCCAGCGTTCTTCTTCTATGCAGCGAAGATATGTAAATGCTATTCAAACTACTGAAGAACGAAAAACTGAGAATGATGCTCTTAAAGATCAGCTCGAAAGGCTTAAAGAAACTAAATTCCCATACTTTGTAGGATCGCTAACACCTTTAAATCTTCTTAAACAATGTGCAATCGCAACTAATCAAACACTAAGACTTGGTAAAGTAGCAGTATTACTACTAATAACGTTTCTTCTACTAATTTTAATTACTCTGACTTAATATCCGTCAGGTTGGGCAACGCACGGATGTTCGAATATCAAATTTGTGACAACTAATGAATAGACTGTAAATGAATAGAGATTGCTTAATTTCTGGATGTTATGTTAAAACAAGTTGGTGACAGCGGATGGTAGTTTTGGTAGATCAGTTTATGACTTTGGCTGCATTGAACGAATGTCTTTCGTCATTCGGTAATTTTAATTTTAGTAAATCAAATTATGTGCGGTCAACTTGATTTAGGTGTACTCATATTGTTTTCGATTTTAGTTTGACTATGTGTCAGCCATAAAAGAACCCAACGTTACAAAATGACCTGCAGTATATTTCAATCTATGTACGCAAAAATGCTTTCAGGAATTTCAAATTTAAAACTATATAAAAGTATACCCACAGCTTTTCCCTCACGTCTTTATGACGGACATACGTCTTTTTCATGATCCACATTATCGAGTCTTCAGCTTTCTCACGTATGAGACACAACAACCTCATTACCATCCTTACAACGCAGAACTTGTATCATGAAGGTAAATATATACGTACAATAACAGGAAATGCTGAGTATATGGTTTTGTTTCCAATCCTTCGTGGTCAATCCACGATCCGTACATTTGATAGGGAAATGTAGCTTTTGAAACCGCACTTTCTACCAAGCACATTTGAGCAAGAAATGAATGAACCATTTGGATACTTGTTTCTTGATTTAAAACCGGCAACCGAGAATATATTACGGGCACGACAGAATATATTCCCTATGATGAGCAACTGTTTGTATATTCTTAAAAAGGGTTGGTTTTTTGCTAAATTATGAAAATATCTCGAGACATGGAGTGTAATTTACCCGTGTTACGGTTTGTTGGAGTATCATCGTCTAAAGCTGTTGCTGTAGTTATAAATGTTGCTTCTTTATCTCTGATTTATGCGTTTGTGGAGATTGTTTATAACATAGTACTAAACACGAAAAACAAGCATAAAGTTCTCAAAAGCATTGCAAGTAAAAGGGTATCCGCATCTGAAAAAAAAGTTACTCAAAATATTTGTTATACAACATTTTATTAATTACTTTAGAAACAGCATAGATCATCAGATGGCTGTACAACCAGTAACTGGATGGGTAGAACTAACAGACGAAGCAAAATAGCTAAGGTGCTAATAACGTCAAGCATGGAATGTCACGTTGATTTACTATTGTTGTCGTGTGAAATTGATATTTTTGATTTTATTTTGTTGTTCTTCACGGGAGGAATTTGGAAATTCAAACCTAGAGTCGCAGTGTTATTTTTTTCAAATGGAAAATATATATTTGTTGCGGTAAAGACCAGAATGTGACGGAAATGTTATATTAAATACAGTGAAAAACGTTACAGGAATTGGGTTATCCGTGGATTTCCGAATCAGGATTTCGGATTGCTAATGTAGTTGGTTTATTAAAATGGGCTACAACAAATCTACCGAGCAATTTAGAAATAGTTATATCGTAATGTATGAAGCCGAAATGCATAATAGTATGAATCTAACCCTGTAAAAACGAGTTGCTCTGATGTTTATCAGCGGCAATGTTGGTAACGGGTTGTAAATATGTAGGCGATTTTATTTTTGTTATATTGTTTATAAATACAATATATAATATTCTTAAAAAGCATCAATAAAATCTTATCATCACTCATGGAAGTTGTAGCTGTTTTTGACTTAAGTGAATGGTTATTGAGTTTCTAACCGCGTTTGGTGCAACTAACTTGAAACTATTGGATTTAGATCTTGCAGAGAAGTACATTAATACACATGGAAGAGCTATTAAATATTTCTCAAACAAGGCTTGGAAATAATTTACAGGCATATTATACAAAATATAGCTTGTTATCATTTTTAAATGTATTTTGTTCCGATATTGAGTATACCTTTTCGCAAGTTACGACCGCACTAGTGTATACTTGCCCAATCCTGCAGAGATCAAATTATTCCCAGAAATTCAAGAACTTTTTGTATTTACAGTGTCTCAGTTGAGAAATTGCAGACATGATGAAAATAAATGCTGGAATCCTGAGCAGAGCGAACCCGTGTTCTTAATGAGGTCCTTTGTAAAAAAGCAATTAGTAAAGAGAAAAGCAATCTTTTGTTACAGGTGGTGTCAAGAACACAATGACTTTGGATATGAATAATTGTATCCTTGAAGTATTATAATTTCAATTTTTTATCTAGAATTTAAGAAGCTAGAATTCTCTAAATATCCAAAGATGACTCTGCGTTTGTGGTTCTCATAACGTTCTTAAAAAGGATTTGTGTACTTGTACGTCCCTCAAAATGGCGTTACCGCTTTGTTTCAAGTCAACAAAACTATTGTAGTGAGTGCCGTTAAAGAAGAATTAAAGTCTTAAAAAGTATCATAAACGAAAGAAACCAAAATATGGTAAACGTATGAAGCGTCAAAAAGCGAAATTGGAAGGGTTGTGAGCACCCCGATAAACAGTCGGTCAGTTCAACGCGAATGGTCGAAGTCACTTGTGAAACAACTTTACCAAACAGCGATTTTGATCAGACAAACTTGGAGAAGCGCTTTTGATGTAATGCTAAATCTAGTATATTTGCTTATATTGACTTTCAAATTGTAAAAAGAGATGCGAAACCTATCATCATGTAGTATATTTGAACATGTACCTTTCTCATCCGTTGAAATATAAATTATCGGTAAACCTATAACATATATTCAGAAACATTACCATTGGATGGTTTACATACTGTACATGTTACGCATGAGTGCAAAACAACGCAAACAGTATTTGGCAGAATGTCGATAACATACAAATAGAACATACATGTTTGACAAAACTGTTTATAACGATGGTTTTTAGTTAGGATGGAACAAACTTAGGCCACAGAAATATGAGCTTTACTTTCCAGTACTCATGGATTCACTTTTACAGCCAAAGTACCTTCTACCGAAAACTAAACTTGAATTTAATTTTACGAGAAGTTCACTGTCACTGATATTACAGTGTAGCAACCCAGCTAATTTTTTAGTGCAAATTTATGAATTCAAATTATACATGCCTAACGCAAAATTAACGAAATAGGATCTTCGTTTCTAAGATAAGATATTACATAGCACAGGTATTCAATTTCCAGCAATCAGGTATAAGCTACAAACATTATCGGTAAATGTAGGTTTACAAAATGTAGATTAGATTATTTTAGGCATAACTTTACTAGGAAGGTTCTACATTTTGGGAATAACACAGAAGGCGCACGAGCGATCAAATAAATTGATTATGTTTAAATTAAATTTACCAGACATGGAATAATTTACATTGTTTATGAACGACGATAGATAGACTCGTAATATATGTTTATCATGTAAGTCAAGAAGTGATATGCGAATGTTTTATAATACATTTTATGCGTAGAATGAGATAGTAGAAAATTCGAGTTTCAGATATATTGGTTTTAAGAAAAATGCAGGAAATCAAATATTTAGAATTGATTTAAGCAAGAATCATAGTAGCGATTTCAATTACATATTAAACCCAGTAGATGTGCTAGTTAGACTTTCTATTGATTATTGATTTCATCAAGGAGATATCAAAAGATATTGTAATTTTTTGCAATGTATGATTTTATAGCAGAAGAGAACATTAAAATAAATAAAGAATTTTTGAAACAAAATGTCTTAAAAATAACGATGTTGGTAAGAATAATACAAGTGGCAGTAAATAAGCGACTCTCTTGCGGGAAGATGATAGGGTAGAATACTTGAAAAGATTTGAAAAATTGGATATCCTGCTTGTACAGGAGAAGCTGGTTACATACTTTGGTTGGTCGCAGAATATGATACAATGATAAAACAGAAATCACATATGAACAAGCAGTTCATGTGGGCCATCAAAAATATCATTTGGCTCATTACAATGGTGCGAAATGAGGGAACTGAAGGAAGATGTTGTTTATATTATCGGTAACTTGTATACGTTGTGTTTTGTTGTATTTTCATTTAATAAATAAAAAATGAAAAGAACGTTACGGCCTGCTGTAGCCGACTAGATAAGGGCCATGATACGGCTGCATCGTTTTTACATATTTATAAACAAAGAAACAAATGAAGAAAAGGGAAATGAAGGAAGATGTTGTTTATATTATCGGTAACTTGTATACGTTGTGTTTTGTTGTATTTTCATTTAATAAATAAAAAATGAAAAGAACGTTACGGCCGGCTGTAGCCGACTAGATAAGGGCCATGATACGGCTGTATCGTTTTTACATATATATAAACAAAGAAACAAATCCAAATACATGCAAAGTATATATGTAACAGGCCCGTTCC
>JASANE010006078.1:0-11168 GCA_030248225.1 Trileptium ribeirensis | reverse complement strand
TNGATTNTATCCTAGTGNAAAACATATGTACAAAACAAAACTTAATGAATTTATGTAGTGGATTGCACTGTAGCGGACTGAGTTCAGCCTCCAAGGGTCACGCTTTAGTGATCGCTGTTTTGGAATAATCGAACTAGAATTTCGATGTTATCATATTGATATACATATGTACAAAACAAAACTTAATGAATTTATGTAGTGGATTGCACTGTAGCGGACTGAGTTCAGCCTCCAAGGATCACGCTTTAGTGCTCGCTGTTTTGGAATAATCGTACTTGAATTTCGATTTGATCCTAGAGAAATACATATGTACAAAACAAAACTTAATGAATTTATGTAGTGGATTGCACTGTAGCGGACTGAGTTCAGCCTCCAAGGGTCACGCTTTAGTGCTCGCTGTTTTGGAATAATCGTACTTGAATTTCGATTTGATCCTAGTGAAATACATATGTACAAAACAAAACTTAATGAATTTATGTAGTGGATTGCACTGTAGCGGACTGAGTTCAGCCCCCAAAGGTCACGCTTTAGTGCTCGCTGTTTTGGAATAATCGTACTTGAATTTCGATTTTATCCTAGTGAAATACATATGTATAAAACAAAACTTAATGAATTTATGTAGTGGATTGCACTGTAGCGGACTGAGTTCAGCCCCCAAGGGTCACGCTTTAGTGCTCGCTGTTTTGGAATAATCGTACTTGAATTTCGATTTGATCCTAGAGAAATACATATGTACAAAACAAAACTTAATGAATTTATGTAGTGGATTGCACTGTAGCGGACTGAGTTCAGCCTCCAAGGGTCACGCTTTAGTGTTCGCTGTTTTGGAATAATCGTACTTGAATTTCGATTTGATCCTAGTGAAATACATATGTACAAAACAAAACTTAATGAATTTATGTAGTGGATTGCACTGTAGCGGACTGAGTTCAGCCCCCAAAGGTCACGCTTTAGTGCTCGCTGTTTTGGAATAATCGTACTTGAATTTCGATTTTATCCTAGTGAAATACATATGTATAAAACAAAACTTAATGAATTTATGTAGTGGATTGCACTGTAGCGGACTGAGTTCAGCCCCCAAGGGTCACGCTTTAGTGCTCGCTGTTTTGGAATAATCGTACTTGAATTTCGATTTGATCCTAGTGAAATACATATGTACAAAACAAAACTTACTGAATTTATGTAGTGGATTGCACTGTAGCGGACTGAGTTCAGCCCCCAAGGGTCACGCTTTAGTGCTCGCTGTTTTGGAATAATCGTACTTGAATTTCGATTTGATCCTAGTGAAATACATATGTACAAAACAAAACTTAATGAATTTATGTAGTGGATTGCACTGTAGCGGACTGAGTTCAGCCCCCAAAGGTCACGCTTTAGTGCTCGCTGTTTTGGAATAATCGTACTTGAATTTCGATTTTATCCTAGTGAAATACATATGTATAAAACAAAACTTAATGAATTTATGTAGTGGATTGCACTGTAGCGGACTGAGTTCAGCCCCCAAGGGTCACGCTTTAGTGCTCGCTGTTTTGGAATAATCGTACTTGAATTTCGATTTGATCCTAGAGAAATACATATGTACAAAACAAAACTTAATGAATTTATGTAGTGGATTGCACTGTAGCGGACTGAGTTCAGCCTCCAAGGGTCACGCTTTAGTGTTCGCTGTTTTGGAATAAACGTACTTGAATTTCGATTTTATCCTAGTGAAATACATATGTACAAAACAAAACTTAATGAATTTATGTAGTGGATTGCACTGTAGCGGACTGAGTTCAGCCTCCAAGGATCACGCTTTAGTGTTCGCTGTTTTGGAATAAACGTACTTGAATTTCGATTTTATCCTAGTGAAATACATATGTACAAAACAAAACTTAATGAATTTATGTAACGGATTCCACTGTAGCGGACTGAGTTCAGCCTCCAAGGATCACGCTTTAGTGTTCGCTGTTTTGGAATAATCGTACATGAATTTCGATTTTATCCTAGTGAAAAACATATGTACAAAACAAAAGTTAATGAATTTATGTAGTGGATTGCACTGTAGCGGACTGAGTTCAGCCCCCAAAGGTCACGCTTTAGTGCTCGCTGTTTTGGAATAATCGTACTTGAATTTCCATTTTATCCTAGTGAAAAACATATGTACAAAACAAAATTTAATGAATTTATGTAGTGGATTGCACTGTAGCGGACTGAGTTCAGACCCCAAAGGTCACGCTTTAGTGCTCGCTGTTTTGGAATAATCGTACTTGAATTTAGACTTTATCCTAGTGAAATACATATGTACAAAACAAAAGTTAATGAATTTATGTAGTGGATTGCACTGTAGCGGACTGAGTTCAGCCCCCAAGGGTCACGCTTTAGTGCTCGCTGTTTTGGAATAATCGTACTTGAATTTAGATTTGATCCTAGTGAAATACATATGTACAAAACAAAACTTAATGAATTTATGTAGTGGATTGCACTGTAGCGGACTGAGTTCAGCCTCCAAGGGTCACGCTTTAGTGTTCGCTGTTTTAGAATAAACGTACTTGAATTTCGATTTTATCCTAGTGAAATACATATGTACAAAACAAAATTTAATGAATTTATCTAGTGGATTGCACTGTAGCGGACTGAGTTCAGACCCCAAAGGTCACGCTTTAGTGCTCGCTGTTTTGGAATAATCGTACTTGAATTTCGACTTTATCCTAGTGAAATACATATGTATAAAACAAAACTTAATGAATTTATGTAGTGGATTGCACTGTAGCGGACTGAGTTCAGCCCCCAAGGGTCACGCTTTAGTGCTCGCTGTTTTGGAATAATCGTACTTGAATTTCGATTTGATCCTAGTGAAATACATATGTACAAAACAAAACTTAATGAATTTATGTAGTGGATTGCACTGTAGCGGACTGAGTTCAGCCCCCAAGGGTCACACTTTAGTGCTCGCTGTTTTGGAATAATCGTACTTGAATTTCGATTTGATCCTAGAGAAATACATATGTACAAAACAAAACTTAATGAATTTATGTAGTGGATTGCACTGTAGCGGACTGAGTTCAGCCCCCAAGGGTCACGCTTTAGTGCTCGCTGTTTTGGAATAATCGTACTTGAATTTCGATTTGATCCTAGAGAAATACATATGTACAAAACAAAACTTAATGAATTTATGTAGTGGATTGCGCTGTAGCGGACTGAGTTCAGCCTCCAAGGGTCACGCTTTAGTGTTCGCTGTTTTGGAATAAACGTACTTGAATTTCGATTTTATCCTAGTGAAATACATATGTACAAAACAAAATTTAATGAATTTATGTTTATATAGAAAAATGAATAACATAGGGCATCTGTACCAGGTTGTTATGTATAGAATGTTGCGGCCTAACTTATGCGCCTTTTACAGATAACTTAGTTCTTATCTTGTAGGTTGGCAGTTTTCGTGCATTGAAGATTTATCCTCTCTGAATAAGTATGAAATAAGTAAATTTGGACGAGGAGTCATTTTAAACTTTTCATATTACAATTTTAGTCCATGATAGTCGACGCTTCTGACAGTTTTGAGCTATTCTTTGTTTTCGTACACGGTGTGCATTAAGCTTTCGGTTTCATCCCCCAGATTTATGACCCACTTAATGGGTAATACGATTCACCCCCGCCATGTTCCTAGAACACCAGCATGTGAACCAACTAGATTCTTGGACCCCCAAACCTATGCCCCACCATGCTCTTGGACCATTACATCCATATCCCCGCCAGGTTCTTTTAATAATACATTGATACCCCATCATGTTCTTGGACCACTACATCTATACCACCGTTGACATCTTGTACCATTAACTTCTCACTCCCCAGGTTCCCTATTCGGCGTAGTATAGATGTAGTAGTATAGATGCATTAGTGCAACAATCTGGGTGTGGGGTATTGATTTAGTGCTCTAAGAACATGGCGGGAATACTTAAACACATGATTGTCCAAGAACGTGGTGGCGGCATGGATTTAGCGGTCTAAGAAATGGTGTGGGAAGAGATTTGATGGTCCAAGAACCTGGTGTGTGTACAAGTTAGTGATATAAGAACGTAGTGCGCGTGGGTCATGTTTATGATCCGCCAGGCGGGACATAAACCTGATGGGTACGGGCGAAAACGACCGTGACGTCCCGCGGACGAAAACAGCGTAATGCTGAAGAGTGTCAAAGTCATCATCGTAGTCGACTATCTCAACTGTTGACATTGCTATTTATACAAATTCTAGTGCTACCTACAGTCTATATTTATTAAAATTGGTGCAATATATTTGCATTTCATGTTGTGTGAAATGTTATAATTTTTGGTGTATAGTTAATATTGCGTTCACGTTCGCCGTTGGTAATCAACCCGATAGTTATATATGAGTCCATTTCGTCAAAATCTGCTATATTTCGAGCTATTAGATATTTTACATTATAGAGGCGCCGTTCACGTTTCAATTTGGATGCAGTTACTGCTTTACGTAGCTGAATAAGGCTGCACCCGGTTTTGGTGTAATAGAAATATCCAGTTGAACTTCGTGCACTGCAATCGCTGTTGACAAACTAACCGATGTTTATAAATAATTTTATTTCGTTAAAATCTGCTATATTTCGATTGGGCCTGTTACAATTTTAACATTTTGGATGCATCGTTCACGTTTTGATTTGGATGTAGTAGCTACTTTTCGTAGTTGCATAAGCTGCACCCGGTTTTATTGTAAATGTGACCTTTACAGTATTGTCACACGACGGATGTTCCTTAGTATAGGCTATTGTTCCCAACAAAACTAGATCTAAACCATTTCTTTACTGAATAATACTATTTGACGCTGGATTTACTTAGATTAAGTTTGAGTACAAATAATCTTCAAAATCCGCTGAGGTTTTACAAATGGAGAACATGCAGAATATGCAAATTGTTGGTTACAGTATCTAGACGACAATGTGTTGAAACTTAAAAGCGAGCATTGCTTTACAAGTAATAGTTGTAGCACAGCCATTGTTCGTTAACAGATTTGTACACACGGTTATAACGAGTTCAGACGAGTGCGTCAGCATGAGTTTGAACGAGTTAAACAACACAACAGTGCGTACAGATCACTTGACGCACGCCCGGCTGTTATACAACTGACTGGTAATACAGCTAATTTAGCTAAACGTGCGTTAAGTCATTTTGATGCACGGCTTTAACTACATACGCTGTGTTACAATGATATTTGTGTTTTATAAGTCTGCCAACCTGAATCCCGTTAGACACTTCTTCGTATTAGAAATGCACCACTGTGATTATATTGCAGCAGTAAGTTTGTGAAATGAAAATTGTAGAGCCAGTATATACACAAAATATGAAGATTTTCAACGAGTATAGCGCCTAAAAATTGCAAACGGTCCAAGGCATTGCAAACAATTAATGGTTCAGAATACATTCTCCAAGAACATAACTATGATAAAACCTTTATGTACAAATATTTTGATAGCAATGATTAGGTCACTAATATTTTGCGTGAGTACAATTTAGGTGGATACACCTGGTTTGTTGTTTTGTCTACTCATTTCACGTTTCTAACAACCATGACTGACAGGCTGTCAGTGACAGCACAAATAGAAATCTCCTATTACGTACATTGTCATGATTTGTTGCACAGTAATACAACATCGTAACGCAATATTTGTTTTTGCGCGTAGGCGTAAGGCAGACATTACTACAAAGTTATGATGAAGCTACTGACTTAAATATTACAGAATTTATCGTTTGCTTCGAAACTACCAGTTTCAGCTGAACCATAGCTATTTTAGATACGTATAACATTAAATGAAAACTGGTGAAGCAAAGCAAAGCGCAATATATCTATTATTATACTGGAAATTTAAGTCGTTAAAAAGTAGTTACTCAAATGTATTTCTTTTCGGAAACTTTCAACACAAAAACCGAATTCAGTATAAAGCAATCATGCTCTACAGCATTGTTACAAAAAACATAGTTATTCCATTCCATGCAAACCGATATTTAAACTAGTAACAGAAAATTTTAATTTAATTGTGATTTGATTGAAGAATTACACCTTTACTCGGCGTTAAAGTGAATAAACTCTTTTTCGTCAATCCTAAATTCAGATATCTAATTTTAATTGAATTAAAATTTTTAATTTGCATGCTCGATTAGTCAAAATGTCGAAGGACTCTAGGAAAAACCCCAAAATTGCCTACGATGAATACGTTAAAGACACATATCATACATGGATATAAACCAGTAGTATATAAATGATGTTTCTGGAGCAACAATATAAAAAATTTCTGTGCTGCTTTCACAATGCACTGAACAGATATACCTCTGATTTCATAGTGCACCGCTTATATACATGTCTTTGAAACAACCTAATATGATAATCCTAAAACAACAGCTCAAATAGCAGTTGTTTTTGGCGTTTCTTTGAGTAAAATATAAGTTATACAGTATTCCGCCACTTTAAATCCCTAATTAATACGTAATAGTAGAATATTGTGAATAACAGCAGCTACAGACATTGAGCTTCCGAATTATTTAAGAAACGGCTGTATACATTATTTGTATGATTGTATAAAATTGGGCCATATCAAAGCTACAAGGACTGTTTCTCATAGTTTCTGTGAAATACCTGTCACTTTGCTATTATAATCGGACGCTTTTAATACTAGATATAGCATTTAAATTGAATAAACTTTAATAACAATACAAAATGGAACACAATTTTGCTTTCACTATAGACTTTTACTTTTTTGTTTTTGATGGTTATTTTCATTATAAATATGAAAAATGTGAAAACACTCGTTTCTAATAGAGAATGAAAACGATGTGTCCCGGACAGATACATAGGAACAAAATTGAAAATTTCTCACAAATTCTTGTAGGAGTGTAAAACAGTTGGTCGTGTTTATTCGTGCAAGTGTGACTATAAAATTGTGGACGTTTTTTATTTAAGATTCGTAAAGGGTTTTGTTGCTTATTAAATGGGCACGCAAAAATATATATGTCGACTTTTTAAGCCTCATAAAAATGAGGCACTGCCCAAAGTTTTGTTGTCAACGTAACGTAAATCATGATTTGTACACAATGGAAAACTAATTCAGAAGGTAAAGAGTTGAGTATTAGTTGTTACACTGTAATAAGAACTGCAGCGACAACCACCATTATGGTTTTATACGTATTTGTGTAGTGGATGAATGCAATTTTGTGCATAATCAGCACGACAAAATATTAGATTTAGAAAAAAGTATCACAAAAAGCTTTGCAAAATTAATCTTGAAGAAGTCCGCGCTGTGTATTGTTGGATACTCAGCCAAAAATTGCTGGTCTATCGTTTTTTAGCGGCTGATCATTTTTTCAGGATGCACGGTTTTTTCGGCAGTCCTGTTCGCTTTATGGGCTAGCTGAACAGCTGGCGGAAAAATTTAACGGCCGGTGACGAACACTAGATTGGATTTATATGAAATTAATGATTATTTAAAAGTTAAGTATTTCAGATCGCTCACAACAACAGTATCGAATGGCCGTAAACTGGAACAAGTTACGTCTCTACGATCAAGATCGATTGGATTTGTATGAAATTAATGATTATTTAATAGTTAAGTATTTCAGACCGCTCCCAAAAACATTGCCGAATAGGCCGTAAACTTAAACAAGTTACGTCTCTACGATCAATTGGCTAGATTTTAGTGGCCTTGTTTGATTCATGGGTAGTGCTCCAATAGTTCCCATGTAAAATTTTTTATTAACAAATAAAACATTATGTGCAAACTGTAACATGTATAAGATATTTTTACAATATTTCCATTAATGATAATTTTTCCAAAATATAACATTAAAATTTTATAATTTAAGGAATGAAGCCATTTAGTTTTGCAGACGGTTAATCTATTCGGCTGAGATTACATGGTAACCAGGGACTGGTGTCCGGTTAACACGGAAACCTAAAATTATACGTGACGTGTTAATGTTTTTCGACAGCCCAACTCAATACAATACACTCATTAAAATATTGACGGTTGAATCGGAAAAAAGTGTTAAATGAGGCAATTTTGTGCATCGAGTGTAATTTCGAACATAATGACAACGCCGAACGTGACGTGATTATAATTATCCACCGACCTAGCAGCTACATATTGGCTCTTCAGAGTCCATCTTCATCACAACAGCGCCACAGCAATTGCAACGAATTTCCTGACCCCAACATCCCGAAACGACGAACGCTTTCTTTGATCTTGCTACACAACTATAGCCAATTGTTAAAGCAATGTATTATCGACTATTACAATTGGCGTAACCGTTCGTCTTCGATTTGTTTGTCGTAGACAACCACAACAACTTCCGATGGTTCCAACAACTACCGACTCGCCTCTTAGTACCCGAAGTATCCTATAAATTGGACACATCAAGTACGTTCTGAGCCTGCTTCGGAACTGAGTGCTCATCATACAATAGAGTATAAAATTAATCGAACTATAGGCAAGTGTTAGCATTTCAAAGAATTCGCCCAAATTATTGTACACATCGTACGCAAAATCATTTCCCAAAATACCGACAAGGAAACATAGGATGCCCTGTGGTGCTTCGACACTGACAAACAGGCTTACAATTATCAACATCATTATTGTTATACGATTACGTTGATGAAGATTTCGTGTTCGAATGGACGTGTTTCGATGTCGATCATTTGATGCAATAGTCGGGACATAAACGGTTAGCGTACGTAGGGTACTCCTTGTAAGCTGGATTAAGGCACGATTATTAGTATTGTCATTATCGTCATTATTATTTGTAATCTGACCATTACAATTATTGTTGTTGTTGTTGTTGTTATTACAGTTATAATTACTAACTGCATTATTGTTATAAGTATTTGTCGATTGCCGTATATGTCGCGTACTATAAGGCATGAACAAGGTTTGTTTACGACGTTCCACTTTTTTTAACGTACCTAGCAGTTGATAGCTGAGCACGACTATGATAATACATGGAATTAGCTTGAACAATGTACCGAACATCCATATTGACAGCTGCATAATAAGCTCATTGTCTGTGTATTGTAAATCATATTGCTGTTCACCGCTGCGGTTGCAATAATTGTGGGCAGTTGAATTGACAGTGTTGGTCAAATATTGAATGGATCCGGGCGCGATGGTACGTCGGGGTTTTATGACCGTTGAAAAATAGACTGGTATACAAATTATTGGTATCAACCCGTAGACGCCGAGGATAGCATATTTTGCTGATTTCATATTGACATATTGGTGGCTAACTGCGGCATGGCGTATGGCAATCAGCCTAAAATACCGAAAAAATCATAATAAATTTTTGGCTAAATAATTTCAATTTTCTATCTTAGTAAAAACATTGTCCTGTCTATGATAAACACACGGCTTTGTCTTCTTAATAACATACACTTCTGCAACCTGTCGCAATTCCTATTCGTTTCTAAGATAGCGTTGACGTTAAATATGTCAGCCTAACTACTTTTCAAGTGCGTCAGATATTTGTTACAAAAATGACTGTAAAGTGTCCCTTGTGGCTTTATTAAATGTGTAGGGTATATTAATTTCCACTTTCTGTACAAAAGCCTTTATGGCTGTATTCAAAAATTTTTTTGACATCTTCCACGTACAGTACTTCCGGAAGTTACATTAATGACTACAACCTTATTATTATTTGTTAAAGTATGATTCCCTCTAAATGAACGCTAATGCTTCACTATACTCATCAACATCAGAACAGCACATTCTTAGTAATCGTATTCGTTTAAATAAAAGTTTCATCAATAAAAATAACGGGTAAATACAATAGGCATTATACCAATCCCCTGCTTTTGACTTATAATGAAATATTTAAAACACAATACCATGGTCCACTTTTATTATTTATGAGAACATGTATTGGTATAATGAATTGTTATTATTGTAATGCTCTACGAGTTTCCATGCATTTATGCGTGGCTGTGTATTAAGGTGTACACCTGGTTAGGTTTTTTGCCAAGTCAGTTCGTTATCTTAAACCCGATGTCAGTGTCATAATTTGCAATAGAGGAGTAGGAATAACGGTCAGGAGTGCACCTGGTTACGTTTTTTGCCAAGTCAGTTCGTTATCTTAAACCCGATGTCAGTGTCATAATTTGCAATAGAGGAGTAGGAATAACGGTCAGGAGTGCACCTGGTTAGGTTTTTTGCCAAGTCAGTTCGTTATCTTAAACCCGATGTCAGTGTCATAATTTGCAATAGAGGAGTAGGAATAACGGTCAGGAGTGCACCTGGTTAGGTTTTTTGCCAAGTCAGTTCGTTATCTTAAACCCGATGTCAGTGTCATAATTTGCAATAGAGGAGTAGGAATAACGGTCAGGAGTGCACCTGGTTACGTTTTTTGCCAAGTCAGTTCGTTATCTTAAACCCGATGTCAGTGTCATAATTTGCAATAGAGGAGTAGGAATAACGGTCAGGAGTGCACCTGGTTAGGTTTTTTGCCAAGTCAGTTCGTTATCTTAAACCCGATGTCAGTGTCATAATTTGCAATAGAGGAGTAGGAATAACGGTCAGGAGTGCACCTGGTTAGGTTTTTTGCCAAGTCAGTTCGTTATCTTAAACCCGATGTCAGTGTCATAATTTGCAATAGAGGAGTAGGAATAACGGTCAGGAGTGCACCTGGTTACGTTTTTTGCCAAGTCAGTTCGTTATCTTAAACCCGATGTCAGTGTCATAATTTGCAATAGAGGAGTAGGAATAACGGTCAGGAGTGCACCTGGTTACGTTTTTTGCCAAGTCAGTTCGTTATCTTAAACCCGATGTCAGTGTCATAATTTGCAATAGAGGAGTAGGAATAACCGTCACTATTTTCCGAATTTAGATCGCACTTAACTGACCGCGTTTAGTTAAAATGCACTTCACAATCATGTTTCTTGATCTCACATTGTTATAAGCACTATTGAACCGGAAACGCAGATGTTAATTGCAGTTTATCATTTGTTAAATGAGACCAAATGTCCGAATTGAGAAATATACGATTACATAAAATTGCGTTCATACTAGCTTCTATTTGCTTTCGCAAAAGTACGAATATGAATGGCAGAATTGTTTAAGCGAATATTTTGCACGATTGAGTTGTTGAACTTCATTGTAACAGGCCCGTTCCGGCCCGTTACGTGTCTATGACATGATT